>CM041025.1:0-120633 GCA_022984855.1 Dimocarpus longan
TATTTTAAAAATATTAAGGACTAAATTGACATTTCTCCTAAATTAAAAATAGAAAAGCAGTGGCAGTGACTTACCCCTCTGCGTACAAAAGTTTCAAAGCCCTTAAATCGATGAAAATTCCAAAATGGAAATCCACCGAAACCATCATCGGCAACCCAAAGACTTGCCCGTGTCCTTGTAATCAAACCACCGCCACCATTGGCACTGTTTGCTGACAAATTTGTCTCAGGGAAGTTTCGCTCTTGAGGAATTATTGATAAGCAATTCGCAGTCCATTCGAGCCATACTATGCTCTCGTATTGTTCCGGTTACAGCGGACATACTCAGGCTACTGCCTTGTTTGCGGCTGGTTGTCACTTCCAATGCAGGCGTCAACCAGATATACTTGCCCGAATGCTACCGTCGTCGGATCGCTGTCACTAACTCCGGGAACCTGCTTTCGGGTGAGTGTGCTGATGCTGCTGTTGGGTTGTTGATCGATGTGTGGAGAAAGGTCTCGGCTGCTGATAGATACGTGAGACAAGGACTTTGGATCACAAACGGACACTATGCTCTGGGTTATAAGGTCATCGTTTCTCTCTTTTACAATTTGGGCTCATTAATCTTGGTTTTAATTTGTTTTTCTGGTAGCAATGTCTCTCAGAGTTTCTATTTTAGTGCGAAATTGAATAGATTCTTTGTCATAACTAATATTAACAGAATAGAATTCGAGTAATATTTGCTGCTTTGTACATGTTTTTTTTTTTTGGAGAACTGACTAGATGTTCAACTATAAATGGATGCACCGCACTGAACTATTGTGTCTACATATCTAAGTAGTAACATGTATGTGAAAAGTTAAAATGGACTCTTAGTTGCAAACCATTGTGTTTTGATATAAATAATCAGCTATTTTGATATAAATAATCAACTATCTTATTGAATTTTGGAACATTAGTTATTTTCTAATTGTAATGGGAATGAAATTGATGACTTAAATTATCAGTTGGCAGGCAAGCGAGTTGGGATTGTTGGATTGGGAAAGATTGGCTTAGAGGGATTGTTGGATTGTTGGAGGCATTTGGTTGCACAATCTTGTACAATTCGAGGAAGGAAAAGGCAGTACCGTACATATTCTATTCGAATATATGTGAACTTGCAGCCAATAGCAATGCCCTAATCATTTGTTGTGGATTAACTGATCAAACTCGCCACATGATTAATAGACAAGCATTGTTGGCATCGGGGAAGAAAGGTGTGATTATTAACTTTGGACGCGGGGCTATTATAGATGAGAAGGAATTGGTTTGATGTTTGGTGCAAGGTGAGATTGGAGATGCTGGTTTGGATGTGTTCGAAAACGAACCAAATGTTCCTCCAGAGCTGTTTGCAATGGAGAATGTTGTGATGACGCCGCATAATGCTGCTTTCACTACAGAATCTTTCACAGCTTTGTGTGAACTTGTGGTGGGCAACTTGGAAGCTTTCTTCTCTAAAAAACCATTGGTTTCTTCTGTTACAGAAGATTGAAATTTGTTCCAAAGCTGGCTCCAAACAGGCATCTTGGGTGTGGGAAAACCCTAGAAATATCTTGGTTACCAAACCTAGCCTTAAGGATCAGCAAACGCTTATGGTGGAAAACTAGGGAGCCTTTTTCACAAACAAATCGCTGCTCGCTCTGATTAAATTGGATTTCTGGATATAGTGTAAGTTTTAATTCACTCTCTAATCATACAATTTTGGTCTATGAGTATTGTATTGAATATTGTTCATTTCAAATATGTACATGTATCATTGTTAGTTTTCAGCTAAACTTAATTTGTCATGTGGAAAATTTGGTGACAATTAATGTTTTCAAGCTTATTTAGTGAATTATAAATCCATTTACGGATGTCTTTCTTGTCGTTATGGTGGATCATACAAATTTTTTTCATTAGAGCAATCAATGGGCATATTTTCAGAATGATTCAAGCCAAACAAAATTGGACCTACGTTTTAGAGTAAATATGAAGAGAAATCAGTGGAATTGCCTCTGTAATCTGACAGCTATGTAACCAACCAATATGTCGTTTGCCACTAGTCCCACCAACCCATACCCAAAATCCAATATTAGCTATCAATAGACTCCAAAAATTTTGGATAACTGTCTTTGAAAGAACATAAAATAAAAATAGAAAAGGCTGGGTCAGTTACATTACTCCTCCAACTCTTCCTACGAAAGTTTCAAAGCCTTCAAATTGAGAAAATTTCCAAAAATGGAAATCCGCCAAAGCCATGGACATCAGCAACCCCAAGACCTGCCAGGAGTCCTTCTAATCAAACCACCACCACCACCACCACCATTGGCACTGTTCGCTGACAAATTTGTCTCAGAGAAGTTCAAGCTCTTGAAAGCATATGAATCACCACTCCCTCTTGAGGAATCCTTGATAAGCAATTCGCAATCCATTCAAACCATACTATGCTCTCGTGTTGCTCTGGTCACAGCGGCCATTCTCGGGCTACTGCCTTGTCTGCGGCTGGTTGTCACTGCCAATGCAGGCGTCAACCACATCGGTTCACCCGAATGCCGTCATTGTGGGATCCTTGTCTCCAACTCCGGGAACGTGTTTTCAGATGAATGTGCTGATGCTACTCTTGGGTTGTTGATTGATGTGTGGAGAAAGGTCTCGGCCGCTAGTAGATACGTGAGACAATGACTTTGGATGACCAAAGGAGACTTTGCTCTTGGTTCTGAGGTCATCATTCTCTCCTTTTTCAATTTCTATTTTGGAGCAAAATTGAATACATTCTGTGTTATAACTAACATTAACATAATAGAATTTGAGTAATTTTTACCTCTAGTATACATTTTTTTTTCCTTTTTTTTTTTTTTTTTTTTTTTTTTTTTTTTTTTGTGACAACTGACCACATTTTCAACTATAAATGGGTGCACCGCACTGAACTATTGTGTCTTGATATCCAAGTAGTAACATTTTTGTGAAATATATTAAATTGGACTCTTAGTTGCAAACCATATATTGTGTGTTTGATATAAATAATGCACTATCGATCTTATTGAATTATGGAACATTAGTTACTTTTCTAGTTCAAATGGGAATTATACTGATGACTTAAATTTATTAGTTGGGAGGCAAGCGAGTTGGGATTATTGGACTGGGAAAGATTGGCTTAGAGATTGCTACGAGGTTGGAGGCATTTGGTTGCAACCTGATTATTTGTTGTGGGATTAACTGATCAAACTCGCTCTCGCCACCTGATTAATAGACAAGTGTTGTTGGCATTGGGGAAGAAAGTTGTGATTATTAACATTGGACGCGGGGCTATTACTGATAAGAAGGAATTGGTTCGATGTTTGGTGCAAGGAGAGATTGGAGGTGCCGGTCTGGATGTGTTCGAAAACGAACCAGATGTTCCTCAAGAGCTGTTTGCAATGGACAATGTTGTGATGACGCCGCATAATGCCGTTTTCACTACAGAATCTTTCATAGCTTTGTGTGAACTGGTGGTGGGCAACTTGGAAGCTTTTTTCTCTAACAAACCATTGGTTTCTCCTGTCACAGAAGATTGAAATTTGTCCAAATTGACAGGTTTATTTGTTTCTCCATCACATATTAAGCAACTTATTCGACTCTGCTTCCACGATATATAGGTTTATTTTAGCGGTAACTATATGATCTTTTGTCTACCTTCACAAAAATAAGAAAATTTTGCAGATCGCAATCTCTACTAGAGATGGCAAGACAATGGAGCTAGAGATGTCAAGGGCAACTTCAAAGCTTGCTTTGTTTTTTCCTTTAGTGAGTAGTTCTATCAAATTGCAAAACTATCAAATTTAGATTTTAATTATATTCCAATTATTTGTACATTTTAGTCATTAAAATTATTTCATGTGGCATGCAAATCATTTATGATTGAATTTTAATGACGCATAACATAATTATTTGACATGATATTATTGATTTGGTTGCAATATGCCACGAAGCCTTTTTATGCAAAAAGCAACCGGGACAGCAGCTCTTTAATTTGATAAAGGACAATCAGGAAATTCATTGATGGGCATTATTGTGACAAAATTATCACTAAATAAACAAATCATTTAAATTGTTAACAGCCAAACAGGACAGGATCTAGCACAGCTCGCTGAGATCATGTTTCTCTTTAACGGTTTGCTTTGCCAACTAACAATAAAGAAGATAAGGATACTTGATAATGCAATCCATATACGCTTCACAAAAACTACAAAATCCAGGGAACCGTTTGTCGTCTTCATGTCCTTTTACAATAAAAAAGCCAAGAACAAAAGCTACATGTAGAAAAACTAATGTTAATTATAAACGTAATCGATAATAATAATAGTACAGTAAGATAGTATATGCATTGTGTTAATTACAATTAGTTGTAAGTTATTGAAAATTATTGGATAGCGATTAGAATGTGCAAAGGGACGTTTATATATAATTATATTTTATACGACAAGTTTGCTTATAAGTTTTTATATGGACTAATTTTGTGAAATCCGGTTGTGATGGATTAGCTTTTGTTGGTTCTTCCGTTCTTTACTTGTCGATTTTTGATATATTGTATGCAAATTGTGACATTTTAACTTTTGGTTCTTCATTTGAAAACCAATGTATTATTTATAATTTTGAATACAATATTGTGCAACTTAGCAATAATGAACTTCTAATATTTATCTATTTTTAAATAATATTTGACGAGATTCAATTATGGAAGCTAGAGGCAGTGTGTGTAGCGTGGCATTCTCATTCTTTTACTAGAACTTTTGGAATTTAATTTTCAATTATTTTCCAACAGAAAGCAGCTAGATTTGCCACATAAGATGAAAACGATACATGGGAAATTGTATTAGTAAATTCTTATGGAACATTTAGTGGTTCTTTTTAATGCAAATGAGCAACATTATTAATTCATAATATGTTAATGACCATTATTATTCCTTTTCATAGACAGCACAGAATTATGACATGTACTTGTTCGCATCCCTGCAGCTTTACTTGTTTCAGAAGGCCAAAAAAAAAAAAAACCAAAAACAAAGCTTTCCATAACTAATTAAGCATTTTAAAGGACTAGGGATTGAAATAATTTGTAATAAAGAGGACCTACCTACAAATAAAATGGTGTTTTGATTTTTATTTTTAAAATATATGGTTGAATTAAACTTATCTTTAATAAATTAGGTTATAAGTTCTTTTGTGACACTATATTTATATAAGATTTGAGAAGTTTAATAATGAATTACCGTACTTGTATATGTGAAATTATTATAAGTATCATATGAAATTATACACGTAATTAAATCTTTCTAGCTCGATGGAAGTTTTACTAGTTGGATTAATACAAACCCATAGGTTTAGGGATTGGACCCCTAAATTGATTGCTATATTTCATTTACCACAGGTCCATCTCATCCATCTAAATAGTGAAAAGTGCGTTGCCAACTTTCACATGCAAAAGCAAAAAGAAAAAAAAAAAACAATAGATTGATGGCTGTCTTCTCAAGATCAGCTTCACTATTGATTTGCTGGGGACTGTTTAGCCCACAGCCAGGTCTCAAGTACCTGATTTCTTTCGTTTTCTTCTTTCTTTTTCGTTTCTCTCTTTGTTTTTAATGATTCCACTGAGAAATTAAGCCCTTGATGTCATTTTATAATAGACTGAAAAGATTTAGACACGCTTGCGAAATTTAATGCAGTATGTCAATATGTGTGGGCTAATTTATATGAACTATATACGAAGTGATCGATTAGATAGTATATCGTAAGAATTGGAAAATGACAAAATGCTATTGTACCCTACCTAAAATCTCCGCTTGTGAATCTGCCTAATTTCAACGTGATCTACTAGGAGAATACGTGTGACTAGTAACTAATTTCACCAAATTTGGCTTAAAATGTGTGAAGTAATATATGGTATATGATATATCCTACCCATTTTGACTGTTCAATGTCATTTAGTTCTTGCCATCTGTGCTTGTGCATCTAAATTTTTGGCTCAAATGATGAAGACAAACAGGTGCACGATAAAATCAAGCACATGTTCGTAAGTTGAAATAATTGAACCGCCCTCATCTAATTTAATTGGGTCTAATATCATCTGACTGTAACTAGCCAAAAAGATTAGTTAGTTGTTGTATCTTTGAAAACCCAACAACGCATCAGTTTTTTTTACCATTCTCCCTGTCTTTGTTCGATCTTTACAGCTAATTAAGCTAGCTGGGCTGTTGACTGTTCCTCGATTCCTTTAAGGGGAGGGGTAGTGGGACTCGGAGACTCTTATATACATCTCTTTGCCATTACCTTGGACTACACCAATAGAATATATACCCTTGCAAACACGTTTTATGTGACCATGAGATGGTCAATGCCTCGGACTCACGAGTGAGTTCTATCGTGTAGGTCACATTCACATACCCTTTTGATTATAGTTGGTGTGGGGATCGGCATCCAAGGAAAAGAGCCTTCTTCTTGATAGGTCCTCCACTCATTTTTTAAATCACTAGCAAAGTTAATTTAATTTCTACATACACTTTTGAGTTATTATTATGATTTTGGTTTAATAATTTCATTGCCCTTTTAATTTCTTCCCTAATTATAGCATAAAAGAATATGGACGACAATATACTAAATGACTAAATACAGAGAGATAGAGAGCCAAAAACAGAAAAGGAAAAAAATTGACGCAACAGTGAAACACCTAAGATTCCAATATTTATTCACCGACCTTTCTCAAAAAAAGAAAGGGCCTTGGCTTTTCTGTCCTCTTTTTTCTCTTCTTCTTATTAAAACCCTGTCTTAGCTCTCTCTCTCTCTCAAGTCTCAAGTCTCAAGTCTCAACCAAAAACACACTTGTAGAAGTGTGACCCTAAAACACATATACTCTTCTACATTATAGACACTATTAGTGCTACTTGCACTTCTTCAACAAGCATGTCAATAATGCCTCCTCCCGATCCTCACCAGCCTTTTGTTTTCGACGCGTCGGTTCTTCAGTTTCAAACCAACGTGCCTTCACAGTTCATATGGCCAGATGATGAAAAGCCATGCTTGGAGCCTCCAGAGCTTGAGATTCCTCCCATTGATTTAGGTGCTTTTCTGTCCCGGGAAGGGGTGGCTGTCAGTGAAACATCGCAGCTTGTGAATGGGGCATGCAAGAAACATGGCTTCTTTCTAGTCGTAAATCATGGTGTTGATTCAAAGCTTATATCAAAGGCTCACGAGTACATGGACTTTTTCTTTGGCATGCAACTCTCGGAGAAGCAAAAGGCTCAGAGAAAAATAGGAGAACACCGCGGATATGCTAGTAGCTTCACTGGTAGGTTCTCTTCTAAGCTTCCATGGAAAGAAACCCTATCTTTTCGATATTGCGCTGATGACAAAGAGCCCTCAAATGTTGTCGAAGAATATTTCTTGAACACAATGGGAGAAGATTTCAGACAATTTGGGTAAGAACTTGAAATCTTTATATCTGCATTGAGGAGGGAAAAAAAGTGAAAAAGAGCATGTTGTACTAGTACTCTTAGTGTTACAATAACTTATTTTTTTGTTTTGATTCTATATATAGGAAGGTGTACCAAGAATATTGTGAAGCGATGAGCAAGCTATCACTTGGGATAATGGAGCTTTTGGGCACTAGTCTAGGAGTTGGGAGATCATATTATAGAGAATTCTTTGAAGGAAATGATTCGATAATGAGATTGAATTATTATCCGCCTTGTCAAAGACCTAATTTGACTCTGGGAACTGGACCTCACTGTGATCCGACATCGTTAACGATTCTTCATCAGGATCAAGTGGGTGGTCTTCAAGTGTTTGTGGATGAAAAATGGCAGTCTGTTAAACCCAATTCAGATGCTTTCGTCGTCAACATTGGTGACACATTCATGGTAAGATAACACAAAATTAATTCCAATATTTTTCTTTTTCATTTTTTTTTTATATAATATAACTTGAAATTATATAAGCGAGTGTTTGTTATGTTTTCAGGCTTTGTCAAATGGCATTTACAAGAGTTGCTTGCACAGAGCGGTGGTGAATAACCAAACAGTGAGGAAATCGCTAGCTTTTTTTCTCTGTCCAAGCGTGAAGAAGGTGGTGACACCTCCAAATAGTCTGGTGGATGATGTGAATCCAAGAATATACCCGGACTTCACATGGACAAATTTGCTTGAATTTACACAGAAACATTATCGAGCCGACATGAAGACCATGGCTGCCTTCTCAAACTGGCTTCAATCTGCAAATCAAGAAAGAGTGTAATACATGGGAAAAAGAAACATTGTCTCTTTTATCTTTTAAATTATGTGCTGGCCAGGCCAAGAAAGCGACATGAAAGGAAAGAAGAAGAGAAGAGAAAAGGCAACAGAAACACCAAAAAGAGAGGCCAGTTTGTGTAATTAGCTGTTAGTGGGTTAGTGCTGGAGAGAATAATTAATATAAAATATTTGCTTAAAGAAGCAAATTGTAGGAATAAAGAGTGCTTGAATGGGCTCCATGCATGGCTATGGCTTCTGGCTTCTGTTATATATATATATATATTGATAATATGAAAACATGGAGTACTGGGTGTAGTTTTGTTTTTGTCCACCTCAAAAAAATTTTCGGGATTGCTCTCCTGTTTTTGTACGTACTATATCTCTGCATGTAAAATCTTTGGATTCTCAATATAAATGTATGTCGCTATACCTATTTTATGTGATAAACTTTTCACTTGTTTAATTAATTACATCATATTCGTTTCTTTTTATTATATCAATTTTGTATGACTATATTGTACCCTGTTAATAATGAAGGAATTAGCTTAAATTGAAATGGTCAGTTTTTTAATGAAACAATAAAATTAAATCTTCCTTTAAATATATATATGAATGAATAATTAAATATGTTTTAACGTTCTCATGCAATGAACTTGTAATATATTCATCTAGTCTAATCACTAACGCATGCAAACGAAGATAATATATCTTTGCTGATAAGATAAAGGTCGACCACGAATACACCAGATCACTATACAGATTCGTTTTCCTAACAGATACAGGACACCTGGACCTAACTATTATATGTTTGGATTCTCAACCAGGCGCTTAGTTAATTAAGCAGCAGCTAGCTTAATTACACGCGCATGTAATTAATAAAATAAGTGATAATATAATTAATCAGCTTATCAGAGCTGTCTTAGATTTATCTATCAATCCATTTTTTATTCTATAATAAGTTCAACGATTAACAAACAAATCATGATGTCGGCTAACCTAACATGGTTTTGGTGGAGGCTGCTTTTGGTCTGGGGATTGGAACCTCTCCCTAAACAAGCTTTGTACGGAAACACATTTTACTAATTATTTTTTGTCCATATAATTGAGCCTTAGCATGCCATGCACTGGATCCTATTAGACTTCTTAATTAAATTTGAATTAAGAGAAAACGTGATTCCTGTGGTCCGCCTGTATTTCTACTTTCCTTCCGCTTTTAGCTGTTAAGCATGATAGGATTTATAATGTATCCTAATTTGCATTTTTACTTATAGGATAGAGAAATGTTTATAAGAAAAAATATATATATATTTCAAATATATTTAAAAAAAAAAAAATCAATGGAAACGTTTTAGTGAAACAATTTTTTAATCAGAAGAGCACTCTACCTTTTTGAATTGTTTTTATTGAAGATATTTTCACTTATAACTAGATATAAAACGAAAGGTACCAAAATATTCTAAATGATAAATAAAAGTGTGCATACTGTTGATGCACGTAACCAACAAGCTCCAAAAAAGGTTTGGCATAATGTATGAAATCAATAATGAAATATTTGGTGATATTTGTGCATTTATAGAGAAGGTTATAGAAGCATAAAAAAAGTATGGGGTTTGCTCATGTCATTGCTGAGAACTCCTGCTTTAAGCGTCCCCAGTAGTCATCAGTGGGGTTCTGGCCGTTTCCTCCAAATCATTTTTGGACATATAATATTGTATAATTTTTGTAAGTGTAGAAGAAGAGGGACAAAATCATTGAATTTCTTCTTACAAAAAGTGGTTCGGATCTTGCTGCTCAACAGACGCTATCATTTTGATAAATCATATATGGTCCTTGAACAATCCACGTCGTCCATATACGTTGTCCAATCAAAACTCAACATTTTTGGAATATCTAAAGTGAGCATGATTCATACACGTAAACCCATTTTCCCTTTTTTTTTTCAGAATTTAATTTCCCATGTTTTGACAGCCCATAAGAATATTACAAGAGGAAAATTAAGAAAAAAAATTAACTCACTTTTAAAATAACCCATTTAGTTTAATAGTGAATTCTAAATGACTTTGTTGTAAATTCAAAATCGTTGTAGCGAAAATTACGTTTATGATTGATTGATGCTTGTTTGAATTGTTTTAACACGAATGCAATTCCTAAAATCTTGTGCCGACTACTACTCCTTGCCAACCAGCAGCGATCATGTCATCATCACAAGTCACAACCAGTTGACTTCGGCATCTACTTCAAAAAATTGCACAATTATGAAGATAGTGAATACTTTTGTCATCAACAAAATTGATTTAAAAAACAAAACTCTCAAATGATAATAATATAAGTGGGATTTGAAATCAATAAAGTTCATATAAAATAAATAAAGGGCTCTCCTCAATCATTAAAGCAAGGGGTCTCCCCTATCACTTTTGCACTTCTGAGTTATGCTGCACAGGGACCAACAAGATAATTTCCATTAAGAAAGGGTCATTGTCCTCATGTAGGAAATATTGGTAAAAGCACATGGATATTTATATAAAAACTACCTACATTAGATCTACGTGGAATCTTTAATAAAAACCTAGATGATTTCAATAGCATTGACCAATATACGAAACCAATAAAGGCAAATACAAGTGGTGGTTTTGTCAAAATGCCCTGCTAATGAAAAAAGTTAGTGCATATGCTTCTTACTCAAAGAGCATTGATCTGTTTTTACACAGAAAGGGACAAAGCCACTTGTTGAATTTATATTTATTGCGGTTTTTATCCAATGACATCATGATTTTGAGAAGGAAACCGTACAGATTAGTGGAGCATAATAACTGAAAAGTATAGGTACTTAAATTTCTAGAAATGGCCACTCCACTCCACTGCTTAAAATAATGGGGAGCAGAGAACAGATTCTTGGATTTGTTAAACAAAACGTCCATCTTGTGTTTTGAGTTCGGATTAGACTTTTGATTAGTGTAAGTGTTTACCGATTTTGATTCTCAAAATCTGCAAGATTGAGAGTGAAATGAGAGAGGTTCATGAAAATGTGCTGGAAAGGGTGTCGCGCACCGGGACGTCGAATCATATCATATCCAAGGAATTGGAAAGATCAACTAACATAGCAATTTAGATACTAGCAATCAAAGATTTCGGTCTTCCTTGGTAAGACTTTCAAGAATCTTCGAGAGTGAGTTTTCAAGGGCTCATGGTCACACACAGAATAGGAGAGCTATTGCAATGGTTTTCAACCATAAATAATCAAATTCTAGTCAAAAAGGGTGGTTAGGTTATTTCTTTCCTACTGTCTATTTCAGCGTAGGGCTGCTTTTGGGGCCTTAAGAAGTGGTCCCAAATCAATTGTGAATTTTCACAGATCTCGAGTGGACCTCCAAAATTCTAATTTTCTGGATGACAAATACTTACTAAACAAAAAACTAGCTGTTGGCCACTACATTTGTATCTGCCAATACAAGATATATAATATACGGAATTACCAATCATTCATTACTATCAGAATTCATACTATCAGTTTGCTCAGTGGTGTCACTACTAAACATACAATCAAACTAACAGATCCATAAATTTGATTTTTTGTGTCATTAAAGTATTGCACCAGCTGAAAGTGAAATTGCCATAGTCCTATCCCATGGGCCTTAGCACGTAAAATTTCAGAGTAATGCAGAGAAATTTCTCGTATTCTTGATGACTACCCACCAAATTAGTGGGCACAAAGATGTCAGCATTGCGATTAACATGAGAAGACCCGATCAGAAGCCCGCAATAATATGGGTGTTATATGTAATAACTCATATTCCCAATTGAAATCCATTTCAATTCATTACTTTCTTGTTGCTCTAATATCTCACTTCAGTTAAAAACAGAGTAATAGGAATTGTCATGCTCAGAAATCAGGCAATGATAATTAAATTAGTCTTGCACAAGATATTACTAAACTCAGATTTGTCATAAACTCGCAGCAGTATCAGTAATTGCATATCCTTGTTGCGTACATAATAAACAAGATAATATGGGTGCAGAAAGAATCTTGCAACAGGTTCGGGCAAATTACGTAAAGACTTAGCATAGGGGTTGGTTGACGACGAAAACCAGGAATACGCATTCCTTATAAAGCAGTCAAGCTATACAAGTCAATCAGCAGTCATTACAACACTAAGCAAATTGTCAAAAGACTGTCAGTCCTCGACTTGAATACAGATATTGACACCGGATACATCATAATCTCTAAAGATATCCTTGTTTAATGAATACAGAAACTTAACATCTATTGTTTTACTATTTTGTCCATATTGAACTTAGCTTCCATGGAGAAACAGACAAAAAAAAAAAAAAAACACAAAGGATAAGATAAATAAAAAAGGAAAAGAATCTTAGGGTGTTGCTAAGGGTCAAGATAAAATTAGTTATCTCGTTTCAGTAGGTAATTGATGATAGGAACGAATGTAATGAATTACAAAGAACATTAAACAATGTGGGAAAGAGAGGTGGAACCAGCAGCATAAAAAATTGAACCCCATTCCTTCTCATGTACTAAATCTAAACAGATCTCTCCAACTGAAGAGAGAAAGAGAAAGGGCATTGCTTGTACCTTAGTGCCCATATCTACTCTATTCACTTAGGTTGCAGCTCCGCAGGTATGGATGATCATACTTAATGTACTTGGTCCAGTATGACCGATACTTTGTCATTGCCAACTCCAGCCATGGTTTCATATTGCCATTATAATGGACAACAGCTGCACTATCTATCTCTGACCGATCAATGCTTGGATTGTAACCCAAACCAAGCACATGCCATGACTTCTCAAGCGGATGTGTCAGTCCATAGAATGTAATCAGTCCTGGAGGCAATGTACCAAGCTTCCAAAGTGTCCTATCTTCATTCTGATTTAAGAAATGAAATAACAGAAAAGTCAGAACATAACAAGTGCAAGGTGTGTTTAAATTGAATGGAATTGAACCAACTATATTTATCATTCACACAATGAACCATGCTACCTAAAGTCTCCTCTACATCCACTCCATGGTGTAGTAATATGTATCAGTATCAATAAACCGACTATTTTTTATATTATAATTATATCAATTAGTTTTAAGCAGTTGCCAGACAGATGAAATGACCAATTTCAAATTTGGCAAACTTGCCAATTTTCCTCACTGCAGTTCAATCTAATTATATATATTGGTACGCATCATCATACAAAAGCAGAATGAGAAAAAGAACACAGGTAATAGACGAGAGATTTCACAAACTAACCATATTTTGCCACTTGTGATATATCCCAGTGATATCCTTCATTTTCCACTCCTTGAGATCAAACATATTCATTCCATATGCCCACCCACAAGCATTTGGATCAAAATTTCGTGCAATATGAGGATTTGAAAAGTTTAGGTACTTGTCAAAACGATGAAAGCTTTCACCGCAGGTTTCCACTGCACCATTCACTTTACCATGAAGATCCACTGACCACAATCCAGTTAAGTCTTTTTGTACAACAATATCATCATCAAGAAACAAGATTTTATCCAACTTAGGATAGACCTCTGGAAGATAGAACCTCAGGTGATTCAGCATTGAGAGATACTTGGGGTTTCGATACTTCAGATTTGAAGCACCCGAAGTAAGTTTGGTTGGATGGTCTGCCTTGAAATAGTACTCCTTCATTGAAGCAGATTCAAGCTGCCGCAGAACAGGGCAGTAAGATGAGTTAAGCCACTTAAATTCGTCAACGTTTTCAACATGAATAGTAGCTTTGCCAGGAGGATTCAACAGAAACCACATATTCATTGCTCCAAAATTAAGTTTATCAGTAACAAGATGGAATACATGCTTCGAGGCATCCTGCAATACCACCAATAAACATGTTCAGTACAGAAAGCATATGAACCTAAATCTGATAAGTTAACTCTCAATTTCTATTTAACGCACATGGAAGATGGAATGTCCAAAATGCTTGGAGCGACAGACATGAAAAACTGATGAATGTTCTCACTATTTCTAAACCTTGAGAATGGAGATCAGTAAAGACTGAATTACTGAAAAAGCAGTCCACATCACCTTGGCATTCATGATAGTTGAGTTGACGACAACTGATGCAGCCAAGACATTGTCAGAGAAGAGGGCATAATGGTAAAGATTTGGATTCACCAAATTCTCACTTCGAGGGAACTTTCTCTTCTCTAAAGGAAGAAGATAATATTCAATGGTCAAGCGCATAGACAGGCAATGTATTCCATTTGGAATCGTTTTGGCAGCCAGCTGACTCAGGAATGTGCTCTGTTTCTTTAAGCTCCTGACTTGTTCATCTGCTGTTTGAAGCATAGCTCTCAGCTTTCCAGTAACTAACTTACAGTCATACAATTGCTCTCTAGATTTTGACAGAACTTGGCCCATTGCTTTGATTTTCTCCGCTGCACTAAACATATCAAAAAAAAAAAAGGGGGACAGAAAACATCAATATACAAAACTTTTAAAATGCAGATTATATAAAATAATAAGTCAAGAATATTAGACATCCAAGATGCAGTTTACCTGTGATGTAAATCAGCATCAGCCATTGCGTCTCCTACTGCACGCTGACTCTCTTTGAGCCGAGCCTGTAGTTCCTGCTGTAAGTCAAGCTTGTTCTTCATCTTTGCAATGCTCAAATATACCCTTGCCATTATCATTTGATCTCGCATCAACCGTACAGTAGAATCAGAGTTCTCATTCTCATTTTCTTTTCTCCATATGCTGTATTTGCCCAGGACTGCCGAATCCACAGACTTCGAGCGTTCTATGGCTGCATTTTCAAGCTTTACAACTGCTTCATCATCTTGTTGCATCAAGTCGGCCGCACGCTTCTCGCGTTTCTTCTCTCGCAGTTGCTGCTCCCAAAAAACAAAAGTCATAATTCGGAAAAGGATGCAATTACACCACCAAATGCTAAACATATGGCATCAAATCTCCCTGTTATGACATCAAAATCTGCTTAAATACACAAGACATGTTAAAGTGGCCTAGAAACCATATGCAATTATAGCATGCAACAGACGCAAAGATCATTTACCCTTCGAAGTCGCTTTGCAGGTGAATCAGTGGAATGAGAATGATCATCTGCAATGGAATAACCAACCAAATCAACATGCAAGCAAGGTACACAGCCATATTCATATATCAAAAAGACAAGTCATTACCAGCTGAATGATTGTCTCCTTTCTCCCCAGGTGTTTCTTTTCTGGCATCTGCAGCTCTTTGGTTTGGCTTTAAACAAAATCACATTCCAAATAGATCAGCAGGGTCAGCATCCATAGGCTCATTAGAAGCTTGCAGTAAAGGGTATACAATAATAAAAATGGTTACTATATTCAATCAAAAGCATTGCAGTCATCCTAACCTCAGAGGTAGCATTGTTATCAACTGAAGTTTCTAGTCCTTCAACTTTCCATGAAGCAGACAAATTGTTTTTTCTGAAAGAATCAAGACTTAAAGGGCCCAAATCAACTGTGCTGGCTGCTACAACATCAATGACCTAGAATGTAGGTTTAAATAGGGTGTCAAATTGTCAGTAAAACTGATTTTAGAAAACTAGTTGTAGGAGGTAGGTAGTAAAGGAAACTCATAGTTAAACTGTCTGCACTTGCCTCTTTTGAGAAAATAGATTTAACATACTGCAAAGCCAGTGTTTCTCTCCAATGAACATTCTGCAGCAATCAACCAAATATTTTTCATTATTATATTGAACAAAAGAGTAACCAGAATATCCTATCTAGATAATAGTATAAAATGTGCATATGTTTGAACAAGTCACCTGCTTAGCAGAACCACTTAGAATATTATTTTGATCTGGCACACAAAAGAAAAATATCGTTTAAACAACAAAAATAGGCACACATCCAAACAAGTGTAAACATGTATATGGGAAAAAACAAGAAGAAAAAAGATTTTCTCACAAATAATCTTATTTCATAGATAATTTCATATTTTTATCATTTTATCTCAGTTTCAGAAATGTGGTATGATGATAACACAATATAATGATTATTCTACAATCAAAAGGACAAAATTTTTGTATGATCTTAACACCAAATCTACTATATGAAGTATAGAAATAAGTAAATAGTCAGTAGATTTCGAGTTTTAAATAAATCTAAAAGAATTCCAAAAAGAAAAGAGAAGAAAACATATTGATATAACAAAGATTGGAGGCAACAATAGCTTATCTACATGAACGAGACCACTATTGGTTAAATAATAACATTTAGAAAAAGAATGCTACTATGGATGGAAATGTAATTATTCCACACCACCAAGAAAGTGTAAAATACATTTATGCAAGGGAAACATCTCACAAGTGACAATTATATTTTTGCTTTAACTCTACAACAACAAGGCTATAACAAAGAGCATGCACAACTGAGAGGTTGTGAACTGTCATGACCACGAATCCAACAACAATGTTACATTTTCAATTTCAACATTCCAGCCACAAGAGATTGGTGAGCAAGGAGAAAAAGTATGCTCTGTAGAACACCAAGTTATTTCCAGTTATCCAGTACCATCTCTATCTGCAGTACCGTAATGAGTTTGACAATCATAGCTACCTCCCTTAAATTTTGGGTTTTTTCCTCCATAAAATATTTGTGTCCCATCTAGTTATAGTGTCATTGCATCACAACTATTTTTTTATAGAAGACAATAATAAAACAATCACATACATGGATAACAAATCTGTCAGACTATTGTTTAGAAAACAAAAACTATCATTTAAGACCTTTATAACAGATCACACTACCCCGTAAAAGCCTAACATGTCCTAAAGACTATTATACGATTGCAAGCTCTAAAACTCTTCAACCACATAAACATCAAACAATAAAAATAATAAATAATTTAAATAACAACAAGGGCAAGGTGATATAAGATGATATACAATTTCCAGTATAATCTTCACATAATCTATATGACTTACTGTGTTATTTTATTACTACAGGCCAACTACTGCATTATCATAAAATTCCATAGAATTTCTAGAACCTAAGAGCTCCATAACATGTTTTTCCATTTCTGTTCCCTGATAAAAGAGATTTAAAATTGACAAATCTTGATTACTAATCACACCTAAAAAGTCTACAGCATATCACTCCTCTAGGCTGTCCTCTACCCTATTCTATGTAACTCGAATCAATTGCTTCAATGCAAACAAGAAAATGAATGAAACACAAGAAAGATGCAACACTAAATCCTCCATCCGATTCAAAGAAAACCAAAACACAGTCAAAAACAAACAAAAGTTCAAAAATCTATGTCACGTTCAATCATTGCTAAAATACAACTGTTTAACCACCATAGCATTGCCGTTATTTCAAACACCCAATCTCTCACTTTAAAAGGCAAAAGGATTTCATTATCGTGCTTTCGGTCATAAAACATGCAAATATATGGAAAAATTAAGCAATTACAAAGTCATCATAAAAATAACGATCATAAAACTAGTACTCTTCCTCTTAGAAGCAACGACAACAATAACAATAATAGTACAGCATTACGGGCTAGGTCTAAAAGAGATTCAAAGTTTTTTGCAAATGCAAACGAAAACCTAAAACGAAGAAACACGGAATCGAAGCGAGATCTGAGAATACACAGCA
This sequence comes from Dimocarpus longan, assembly GCA_022984855.1. Lineage (NCBI taxonomy): Eukaryota > Viridiplantae > Streptophyta > Magnoliopsida > Sapindales > Sapindaceae > Dimocarpus > Dimocarpus longan. Next base: position 17,881 of record CM041025.1, read on the forward strand.
GAAACGAAGAAACAAAGTGTGGGAAATTGAGAGAACGAACCAATCGAAGCAGAGGAGCGAAATCCTCGACCGCAAAAGAAAACTAAAGGCGAGAGAACGATGAAGAGAGCGACGAGAAGAATCAGCAACCAAGATCCACCGCCTCTTTTCCTGTTGATTGCCGCACCGAGTAGTCCTCGCCTAGTCGCCATTGCATATCAGAAAACCTGAAATCGATAAACGAAATCAAGAGTTTAGAAATAATCAATGACAAAAACAAAAAGAGAGTCGGAGAGTGCAGAGAATGAGAATTACAAGATGATGATTAGTTGAGAGATATTGTGAAATTGAGAGAAATCATTCGTCTAGTGAGAGTCCAGAGTAAAGCATCAGAAAATGATTAGAGAGTGGGAGAATGCGTGTACACGAAGAAAAATGCCGGTACGAGAATGAGTGCCGCAATTAGTGGGAACCAGAAATGGCAAGAAATTTTTTTTTTTTTTTTCTCACTCTCCAACTGCTTGCTTGCTTTGCTCTCCTTCAACTTTCCATATAATTTTTTCTTTCTCTGTTGTTTATATTTTTGATTTTCTTTCGTTTTCATTTGTTTAATAACGTTACATTACCGACAATAGACGGCGTCGTTTTCAAAGCCTGCAACAGCCCAGCCGCGTATTTTCTACTGCAGCTTTGTCACCGTCTTACTTTAACGTGGCAATCGACGGCGTCGTTTTCAAGCAGGTCTAGCCCGATTACAGCTAAGTGTGGTCTGTTAATTTCAACCTCGCTAGCTTGATAACGGCCAAGCGTCTGTTATAATAGACTTTATCTTTATCCTTTTTACTTTTGCCCATAAAAATTAGAATTTTTTTTCTTTTCCTGGGAAAAGCAATAGAGTTTTTTATATAAAGGATTTTCACCTTTCCCTATCGGTTTCTCTTTAATCCGTAATAAAACTGAGAACTACAACAATAAATGCTTGTTTTGCAATTAATTATTCATTTATAATTTAGTTGATTAGTTTCTGCTTCTACAATTGTCCACTTCATACAGTCATCGACTAAAATTTGATAATAACGTCATTTGGATACTTCTTGCGGTAGGAATGACTCAAATTTGAAACATTATCATGTTTGTACATTTTTATACATCCAACCCACATTTAGATAATCAAGGTTGCGAATTCAAGGAGCTGGTAAGAGTTCATCATAACACAGTGTGAAAGTTGTCACATTAACATATAAGCAAAAGCTATCCTCTACCAGGGGAATTTCTTTCTTGCACTCTACGACTTCAATTCAAGTATGAAATATCAGTTACGTCTTAATGATTTAATCCGCCTCACATGCTGAATTACGTCAATGATCACTAACTTGAAATACGTGCGTCCTTCCAAAGTCATTCTAATATGGTAACTAACCAACCTAAGAAAATTGTCGTAGTAGAAATCGTTTTAGAGAACTGCCACGTCCAAGTAATCTCCGATCTGAACAGAGGAGCATATAGTTAGAGAAGTTTGAAATATAATCAAGATAGACAACACTGAAAACAGCAGTTTGATTTACCTCAAAACCAAGTTCACCCAGAGATTTAGCATCATCTAATTGCCTCCCATTCCTGTAAGAGAAGGTCTTCCCCACCTTCACAAACCAATTACGTGTCACAAGCAGAACCTTCAGTAACTCTCAATTATAAATCAACCAGTAAAATCAGATCTAATCATCATATTAATCATCTTAGGTGTCATCCACAGACATGTTTCTTAGGAAATACATCCAATTTCAATAATAATTCCATATAATCATAAAAGTTTGTCATCTGCTCTTGTATTCTTAGTGCCACCTTGCAGCCTACCAATCTACAACTCTCAGTTGAGACTTGAGAGAGTAAGAGTTCAACAATCCATCATACTTTGGCAACAACAATATTGATGAAACTATTAAAATTCACCAAATTATGAGCATATATTTCTTGTTTTGGTGAGAATAAACAAGAGAATTCCATTGATAAAAATGGAAAATCATATGTCTAAGAGTGATAGCCAGTTAAAGAACTCTAAGGAGAATAGATAACTGACAAAAAATGGATTCTTTTGTTCTTAGCCTTGCTGTGCCAAGGCTAGCACCTTTTCCTTCTTTTGAAAGCCAGAGGAACCAAACCAAGAAAAAAAAAAACTTTAGCTTAAAGTTGTCATATCAGCTTGTACAAGCCTATGTAAAAGCTAAATCAAAGTTCTATATATAATAGCCCAAATGAGAAACGATAAGAAAGAGAGAAACTAACCTCTCTCACCATGAAACGACCATTCTTATCAGGATACACAAAAGCAAAAGACAGTCTTGCATCTTCTTCTTGCAGCTGGTGCTACTTCTTTGACCTGTAAAAATAGAGTAATCATTTATCCAGCCTGGATGATTGGGAAATTTTACAAAAACATAGAATTCTAGCACAAATGGGAAGGCAATCAGAATTCACTCATCTCTTCCTATCAAAAATAAAAAATACACTCATCTCTTGCAAGTTTTGTAATCAGAACTATCATCTCCTTTTTCTCCGCCAGTGGCTCATGAAAAAATTAATTCTGCGAGCTACTATTCACTAGATCAATGGAGAGATGTTTTTCTCATTCAGTGAAGGCCACACATATAAACTGAATTAATGTGTAGGTACTGAACTCCTAACCTACATCAATATCCATAAGGTTATTTCCAGAGACTCCAGCAACTTTATATCCAATTTTTCTCAGGCCTATGCCTCTTATTATGTTGTAACCCAAAATTTCAACATACAGCAAAGTTTAGAGGTAAGTTTGGTTGTCATCTGAAATAAAATTAATTAAAAAACCTAAAATCTCCAACGGTACGATTATAAGCATAAAACTTGATAGGTAAAAACAATCTCTTTTCCCACACCCACATAGGTGCAATATAAAAAGACATCGCGGGCACACTATTTCAACTTACCAGATCAGTCAACTCATGAAGGGCAGCATCCTTCCATGTATATATTTGAACCTCATCCTTAGGCTCCTTGCCTCTCACAGCAAAGTCTTCCCTGGAATGATGACCACCAGCCTGCAAAACTTTCAATTGTTAAGTAATTAATTACAACTTTGCGATAGAATGCATCATTATAACGTATGAACCATAGTTAATTACTTGTTCCAATGAAATCAGATGGCCTCTTTCTCTAACCAGAGCTAATGGCAAAGAAAAAGTCAAACAGTGACATTTGTACCCACAATCAGTGCACAACAGGTCCCAAAATTTTATAATGCAGGGTTCATCAACACTTGGTGCACAAGCACATAAGCATTGCCTAAAGAATTCATGGCAAATACTGGTGAAAGCACAAAAAAGATCTTGAACTCTAAACCATTAATAAAAAAGCAGTGCATATCATCTTTCTTCTTACGTTCTGTATCACGTTATCCCAGGCAAAAGCCTTTCGAAATTACACCTTGTAATTTATGCCAGCAAACTTCTTCAAGAACCAAAACCCTTAAATAGAAAATTTGATCACGTGCACATGGAAAATAAAAGTATCAAAGCGAAAAACTAGAAAACAAATGAAAACAAAAAATTAGCTTAACCACTAATATTCAAAAACAATCCAACTTCTGACAACTTTATACGAATTCAGTTAAACACTTGAACAAACTTTATATGTTATGCTGAATTGAAAACCATACATCTGATTTCCACAAAAAAGAATAACAGCATACATGATATAATAGTCCCACATTTAAAAAGCATATATGAATTTTCGAGGACACAGATGTACATGTTAATATTAAAGATTATAAACTACAAAAGCTTGGAGCTCCAAAACACAGATGTACCTTAGTGAAGACTCGAAGCAATAAAGGACAAGTCTGTATCAACAAACAAAAAAGCCACATCAATATGCATAAATATACATCCCGAAAGGAAACTAATGAATCTAACACAAAAAAACATGAAGCTTTTCAATCACAAACAATTTGATAGATCATGCCTCCACATTATTAAAATTCTATAGTCTGAATACTGAGTCTAGTGTTTATATTCCAGCTTACTAAAAGCCCAAAAAAAATTTTGAATCAGAAACTAGATATTTAAAACTGTTGTTGCTAAAAGTGGTGCTTCGAAACCCTAGCTAGAACTAGCGAAACAGCATGAAATTAGGAGCGAGAACCTTCTCTCGATCAACGGGTCCGAAGCGGGTGCGAGATCGAGGAAATGGGTCCTTGCAGAAGGGTGCATCGGCCTCCCTGACTGTCTCTTTTGCGCTCCTGCAACTCCCGCCATCTCTAGCTGTCTCTCTCCAAGTTGCTGTTACTTGGCTCCTTTGGTCGTTGGCTTTTGTTGAATCATTTCAGATTTGGGCCTGCTTGGGCTAACTAGGGCTGGCCCAGTAACTAAAACGAATTTATAAGGTTATAAAATTAGTAACGAGAATACATTCTCTATACTGGCTGTGAACTTCTCGTCTTGAGAATAGAAAATTGAATCATATAAATATTGTTTAATCTCGGTAGGTTTTATTAGGCTTTTAATCCATTTGATATCAAATTGTTTTAAAAAAATTGTTAATGAGAAAAGTTGTAGAGTCCAAAGATATATACCATATCTCCATTCACACAATCTTTTTTCTTTTTTATTTTTTTTCACTTGTAATAAATTTGTAATGTTTTAAGTTCGTTAATGAAAATATTTTCAACATACGAAATTTAGTAGTTGCAGGATTTGGAGAGGCCATACTTCCTTTCATGTAATCTCTTCTATATTGATAATGGACTTATAGCGCATTTAGCACCTTAATGACGAAAATTTGAATATACTAAAATTTAGCAGGTATAAAGCCTAGAGGGACCATATGACTTTCAAATTTGTTAAGACAAAAGGTCTGAATTTACTACAATACATCCATTGGAGAGGTTCCTCGGAGAGGCCATGCCCTATCTTTGTATGAACAATAAATTTCTATTGTTTCAAATATGCTTAGACATGATTTGGTTAATTGTATTGAAATGTAGCCACTATTGGCCCTGGGACGTGCTGTAGGGTCCTAAGATCCTTGGGGTACTTCAATGAAGTGCTCTGCTTATTACAACTTTAAATCGGTGTTGAAAAAGTTTGCAAATTATGATGATAAAATGCATCCAAATTTTGGTCACTGTAACGATTGAAGCATGCTATCGGTCCCGGAGGCCCGAGGACTGATTCAATACAAGGGTTATTAAAAGTTAAAAACGTTAAATCGCTTTCAGAAAGTTTAAAAATTATTATTAGATGGCCCCTCAGATTAATCTTTGATGATTCTTTGACTTTAATTTTGTTGATTTCTAGATCAAATAATTTTGATTATTATCTTTATTTTTCTTTTATGTTAGTGTGACTATAAAAACTATATTTATTTAGCTATCTGATCATAATCTAATAATTGGAGAGATTAATCGGACATACAGTCAAGTACTGCATAACCACATTTGCAAAATAATAATAATAATAATAAGTTATACATGATAAAACTTAAATCAAAGTTTACATAGTTGACATTAAAATTATGTCAACATTTTTTTTTTGAAACAAAAATTATATCAACTTTTTTTGGTAATTACTAGGATTAATCCAAAAGACTATCGGGACTAACTGGAATGAGACATTGGTTGTACAGTTCGGAAAGTTGCTCCCATGGTGGGGAATGGGTCACATGAGGGTGAGAGATTCATCCACACAAATTGATGAAAAAATGTTATTATTAGGTATACAACCAAGCATTAGGGCTGTGATGTTTACCAACGACACCAATAGCCAGCTACAAATTTATCAACTTTTTAGTTCATGAAATTAATGTTCTGACATTACAGAGTGGTGTGCCTTGTAAATAAAATGTAAAATTGGTATCACTTTTTATTTTTATATAAAATACCACATTGGTAAGGGTAATCTGAGAATTTGTCAAGTTGTATCACCGTTCTTTAACACCAAAACACATTAAATGATGATTAAAATTTACATAAGTTAACTTTGTGACATTAGCAGTTCACTTAACAATTAATAATTGTTACCATATAAGAATCATTGTTTGTGTGTTTTTTTCCCCGCCAAACTCAAAATCCTAATTTCGCCATTGCTCATTTATCAGTTGGTTTAAAAACGTTTCGAAAGGCTTTTAAATCGGTCCTCACGCACCTTTTAGATGTTTAATTGGTTACAGTTTAATAAGTATTTTTATTCTTGAAGTATGATGTTACCATATATATATGCAATACCTTTTTCAAGATATTAGTCAAAATTATTAAAATTAATTGATATATGAAACCACTTTACTTTAGTTAGTCAAAAGCAAAGCGTATACTGAGCTAGTGACTATTCTTCTTTTCGCTTTTCTGATCCATATTCGATTAACTTTTTTGTCTGTTTCACCAATCAAAGTACTAATTTTCCAATTATAGTTAATTTAGATTGTGATTGACAAAAATTTGATTACTTTTAGCATAATTAAGGAAGATAATTCATTAAAAGCAACCAATTTTTCAATAAACACACAAGAAAGAAGAAAACAACGTACGAAAACTGTTTTTTTTAATACGAGATTAAATATAATCTTCATCATTACACACTATCTTTTAATAAGAGTGGTTAAACATTTATATTAATCCTAAAATATCAAAATTTTAAGTCTTATCATTATCCATTAAAATACAAAATTTGAGTTATGAATCTCATCTTAATACGAGTTACCTTTTATTTAGTTGTAAGAATAGTCATCCAGATTGTATTATTGGTGATCCATAAAAATAATAATAATAATAATTTAATAATTAAAAAATAATAATTTTTATTACCCTTAATGAGTGTTTTTTAAAGTAAAAGATTTTAAAAAATAACATTTTAATGATTAAAACATTATGATTCATGAGTTTAAATTACGTTAAAAGTGTAAATAAATCCAATTTAATTAAGAATTTCAATTTCCAAATAAGGGATCAACCATGTCTGAATCAAAGGCCTACGCCTTACACGACAAACCGGCCAAAATTAAAAGCATTAGACCCCACAAGCCACGTGAACTATGAAAGCCAAAGCCATCCCCAACCGGACAGGACCCCATTCGTTACAAAGTTATTTTTAAAGTTCAGCCTACTTAGGTTGTCAGAATATTTCTCTTACATTGCCAGTTCTTCCCACCTAATTTTACAACCACCCAAGGCTTTTTGGCATATATCACTAATAGGGAAAAAAAACTTGTATTGTAATCCTATGCTAAACAATCAAAATATCTAATAAATAGGGTTAAGTATTTGTAACAATTAAATCAAGTAGACATTGTTTGTTGAGGTTTTACGAATGCATCTACGAAAAGGAATTTGGAGATTTTACGTATCTAATTGAATTGGATAAATATGATAATTTCTATCATGAATTATTAGTAAAAATTTATGTTAGGATTGGAGAGAAAAGAAACCACATACTACACAATTTTGAGAATGCTCTTAGGATTATTTTAACTTTTATGTGTCACGTGTTTAACATATATCACTATATAAACAATTAAAATAGTAAGCAATGTCCAAGAGTAATTGGCACGACTGGATAGAGTAGATGTGATTGTAGGTTTTATAGATGTGTTAGTTTATATAATCATAGATAGCAAACAAGATTTAAAATTAATCTTAACAGTAGATCAAATAGATAAATTTATTTCGAATTTTTCGAACCCATTCGTTAATGCGTTCATGGTTTATTTTTGAGTAACAAGATTTACAAAAGTTATAATACTGATGGGTCTAGAATATAAGCCTGATGGGAAGTGAGGAAGAATTTTGGAGAAGAGAGAGGGTAATTGCAAGATATTATAGCGTCGGTGGGATGAGCAGCATTGTAGTAGTGATTGTTCCCTGTTCATTGCGAGAAACGAAATTGATGAGTGTTTATTATAGTGGGAAGAGTTGAAACGTGATAGCTTAGGAGAGCAATTCATGATAATTAATGAATGGGTGACTAGTGTGAGCCAAACTAAAAATGGAAAATGAAGCATTAAAGAGGCTTATCTCAGCCCCATCATAGCTTTCCAAAATTGAAAACCTCTAACCACCACCTCTCATGCATAGGATGGTTTGTCATTGTTTAATTAATGGGTTAGTTGGTCCACCAAAGGAAAAAAAAAAGATAGGAAAAGGAAACAATTATGTACCAGTGCTCTCTAATTCAATGCTTGCTATGACTACTCAAATTTCACTTTTTCCTTTTCTCATTTTTCAACTCTAATCCTATTTGCAAGTTCGCTTTGTAGTAAAATTCACATGATGGAAAAAGACTAAGTACATTGTTCAATGGCCGCCAATTTTGTTAATATTTGGCTTGCATGTTGGAGCCCAACCTTGGCTTGAAGAGGCACGTGTATGGTACAAAAAAATTGGGCACATTGAACCCAAACTTGACCAAACAATCTTTGATTTGGGCAGCATTGGCAATGTCTTAACCGGAAATTAGGAGGATTTAGTACTATCCATTATATTCAACTTCTTAGTAATGGAAAAATTAAGTCAATAGTAGCATGAATTTGATTAAGTTCGACACTATAGTTTGAATATGAATTCCCATCTAATTAAAAGTACTGAAAAGCTTCATGAGTTGCATAGATTTATTAATGTGCTCCTACATTAAGAAAACATTTATCATTGGAAACAAGAAATCAATAAAATTCTCATTATAAAAAATTATTTCACAAAAGTATATAAGAATAATTCTTTTAATTTATGCAAACGCCTGTTGAGAGATTTTCGACACAAAGGAATATATTTTGAGGAGAGTAGACAAAGCCAATCACAGATGAGTTTCTTTTGAGTCATAAAAAGGCGGATCAGAATTGACAAGAAGCGTGAATTTCACGCTCCAACTAAGAGCCAAGGGATGAGCATACTGATCTGACATGATCTGATCTGATTTCAGCAGAATTATTTGAGAGGACAGAGTTGACAATGAAGGGTTTGTAGCATACGAAGAGCCTGAAAGGAAGGTGGTGGTCCAAAGGGGTGTTTTTTTTTTTCCTTCTTTCTTTCTAATTTCTATTTTAAGAAGCAAGTATATATCATCACCTCCGCCTGATGTTTTTCATTATTACAATCCCCCCCCCCCATACCACCCCCAATTGATTCTTTACTTGAATCTGATTTGATATTGATGGCTACCTTACCACTCATTTTCTTGATTAATATTAGAGTAATACTATATTTTTCAAAAATTTTATCAAAATTGATGTCCAAATAATATGACATTTAAATCGTTAATATGACATTTAAATCGTTAAGATGTTATAAATCATTAAATAATATAATCATTAATAAGATTTTAATAATTCACATGTTATATCATTTAAATAAAATTTTTAAAAAAACTAATATTATTCTAATCATTACATAATCATATTCTCCTGTTTAATTTGGAGTTGGATAAATTTAATCATTTAAATCCAAAAAAGAAAAATGATCATAAGTTTTTCATCTTATTTAATTCTCTTAAATTAGTGAGTTCATCTACATTTTATGGTTACCGACTTTGGCAACGCATCATATCATACATGTGTTAATTTAACTTTAATTGTCGTAGTACGCTGATTATATTATCTCGTAATTGTAGGCAAAATTTTTATGCTTAATATATAACATCATTCTATCATAAATTTGTAATTGAGCAAAAAAATTTTATGTTCATGGACATATTTAATAGGACAGCTAATTTGCTGATCCCATCTTATTTTACTCATAATGGCTATACCATTTATAACACTGTAAATTTCTGGCTTCCACTGATTAATTAGCCGTTTAAATTTGTTAAAAAAAAGCAGCAAGTACAGTGTGACCTTTACTACAAAACAGGTTAGTCATACGTGCTATCTTCTTGGCAAAATATATTGTGTGTCCGTTTCAAAATACATACAAATTAACTTGTTTATAAAAGTTTTAATATTTATTCAAATCCATCATCCATGTTTGATTTCAGAATAACAAAAACCATCAAACAAGTGATGACATGTTTAATATGAATACAAGAACTAAAGCAAGAATAAGTTGGTCTTTTAAAATTTGAATACTAAAAGAGAGATTCATTAGCTTTTGTTAAATAGTAAAAGTGCCACACAAGACATGTTAGCGCTAAAGGCCTTAGAGTATCTCCAATGCAAATATAGATTGTCTTTTTTAAAAAATAGATATATCATTAATGTTAAAGAAATGTACATCATATGTGACACAAATATAGATTGATAGACATTCAAGTATAAAAAGACTCTTCAATACTATTATATTTATTTCAATGATAAATAGTCAAATAATAATATATCATTAAAATAAATTATCATAAAATATTATTTGATGGAAGTTGCGTTCATTTATTGCTAACATGACTGTATTCTAGAAATAGACATTAAAGTTAATAGTCTCTATTTTCTTTTTTATCATGTTAGCTTAATAGTGGTTATGGAAGTTTGTATTGAAGATGTTAATTTTAATCTTCTATTAATTTATCCTATGTGGCACTCAATTTTTTAATAATTTATACTTGTATTGGAGGTGCTCATAAGATGGATATTAGTGTCAAAGTAATGACGAGAGTATAATCATGTAACGGAAGCGGTCAAATGCTATTTTTAAACGCTTCATCACAATAGAGCAGGTAGCATGTCTATGGAATTCCTATCGACTAGCAAGGAGACACGTCCGGTGTCTTTTTTCCCTATGTCTGACAGCAATACCAAGTCATACCCAAGGGATTGATGTGATCAACCCTACTGTTCATATAATTGTGATCAACCCTACTGTTTGCATAAGTAGTGACGAATTCCCATAGTAAGAGGGTACGAGTGATAAACCTTACTTCATTTTATTGTTAGATCTCGTACTAATTTGATCGCTGGGGAAAGGTTAAGAAGATTTCGACTAGGGGTGGATTTCTCTAACCCAACTCGACCAACTCAACCCAATCCAATCACTTTTTATCAGGTTGGGTTGAGTTACATCTTTAAAAAAATTGAGATGAGTTTGGTTGGGTTGGGTTCAAAATTAGATTTGATTGGACTGAGTTGAAAAATTTTTAACCCAACCCAACAAATGTTCATCCCTAATTCTAAATCCAAGTTTTTTTTTTTTTTTTCCTAAAAGCACATTTACTAGAGATGAAGATCAAGAATAGTCTATGTGGTAGATTAAATCTTTTATTTTTAATAATTAAATATTTATTTGTAATCAAATTGTTAAGACTATAAGAGTTACTAACTAAATTTTTTATGTCTTCATAGTGGATTAAATTCAACTTGATCAACATAACATAAATAAACTCGATTATTATTGGGTTGGGTTGAAGAATTTATTGGGTTGGGTTGGATTGAAAAATTTTTAACTCAACTTATATTGGGTTGAGAGATTTTTAACCAAATTCAATTCGAACCCGAAAACGTCCACCCCTAACTTCGATAATTGGCTGTTATTTTGTAGACCATTTCGGAATTCCACCTTCATTCAAGCAGAGAGAATTCTACAAAACCTGTGTGCTCTCACGTTAAAACCCAAGCGCCTAGCCACTATTCTCTTCAACATTCTTCCGCGTGCATCGAGGTTGGCTGATGACAGATTTTCACTTTCAACAGCTTTATAGCATTCAATCATAATTTTCAGAATACAATATCTAAGTATCAAATACACTAGTTCACCCAAGTATAATTAAATTGATATACTTATACATTCCTCTTAAGCCTCCTTCGGCCTGTGGAATTAGATTTGATTATTTTAATGAAATTATATTCGATTATATGAGATATGATTGAATTGAATAAATTAAACATGATATGTATTTAGCATGGTATGAGATTGGATTAAAAATAACATTATCTATTGTTTGGTTTATTATAGAATAAGAGAAAAAATAATTATATATAATATTATTTTTATAAAGTAAAACTAAAAATATTGTAATATTATTTCAAAAAGTCAACTCTAACTCTTTAAAATTAATTTATTAAAATAATATTTATTTTATAATTACTATATTTCAATTTTAATATTTTAATGAAGTATATAAAATTAATATTAAAAAAAAATAATGTTTTATATAGTTAATGTAAGAAATGAAAGAAAAATAGGAAATAAGAAAGTGTTCCATAATTTGTTGGGTTAAATTTATCCCACTGAAGTGAGGTAAAATAGTTACATGGAATTAGAGAAATTCAATTACATGCAGCCAACCAATAAGGGCTTGGATTATAAATCATCTAATCCCTTACGATAAACATGCTCTTAACGTATTGATGACTGCCGATTGTATAAAAAACATCGTTTCATTTGTGTTAGATAAGTTCATATTGTAAGTTCCAAAGCAATTATATATGTATGGACAAAAATTCTCAAATGTGAAAATCACAAATGTAATTTTATATATATAAAACAAATTTCTGAAAATTACCTACTCAGTTTCACACCCAAAAAGCCTTCGTGCTAGTAATATTTGTCTTAGAACAAAATCGAAAGCATCGAACGAAAAATTAAAACCAGGTCTGAAGGACAGGAATATATAGATATCAATCATGATGAATGATATCAACAACATCAGCGGATCCTGCAGCGACACGTGGCCTCTGCATCAACAGCTCTTTATTGGGATTGTCCCTTACTATACAAATGGTTTGCCGTCTGTAACTTTTACTTCAGTCGGTGCAATAAATTTAATTGATTGGATGCAGAATTTCCTGCGATTTTAACTTCGTACTTGTTTCATGATAACCAAAAATGATTGAAAACAAAAAGGTGAAAACAATATTTGACTTGGTTATACACTAAAAATGCATGAAAGCCAGCTAGCTTCTCATAATTTGGACAGTAATAGCTAGCTAGCTAGCTCATTTTGCCTAGCATTATAATGGTAACTGGTCCAGGTCATGAATTCACTGTGTTTGGTCCAGTTTGACAGAAACAAATGTTTTCTACATGTTAATAAAATCAAAACGCATTCTAGTTCCATAGAGTATATTGTTTGTTGAATTAATCTATTTTCATCATTTTGTTTGGTCAAATTTATATGAGATAATTAGTCATTATAGTTAGAAAAACCTTGGTTTTATTAGTAAAAACACACATGACCGATACAGAAATTAACAACCCAAATATACCAAATTAATATTTTTACGTCATAAACTTTCATGACTTTCGGACTTGCAATTAATCTATGCTTAAACTAAAAGTGTTAAAATGTTTAAGTTTGGATCGGACCTTATTAGAAATTCATATGTTTATACCATAATTTTGAGGATTCAAAGCTTGAATACCTATTTTTTTGTTGGCTATTGATAGACATGGAGGCAAGTGAGAATCATGAAGATAGAGTAACCTTTTTTCAAAAATCCATATATGTAATTGAGAGCTCTACTCTGGACCTTTCCTTATTCAGGTCGAGAAGGGAAATTAGAGTAAGTAATTATGATACCACAGAAAGGAACATGGGTTCTCGGTCTACCCTTTTTTCTACTTCCTAAAATTTCTGCTAGCTTCAGGTTTTCAAAACTCAAGGAGTGTCTGAGCTACACATCATGATGAATACCAATTGACTACCTCTTCCTTATCTACTTGGTCACATTTTTGTGCATGTGATGCATGCTCCAAATATTGATAGATGCTTGACAATTAGAGACTATCATGGATCAAGTTTGTAACAATCCAACTTATAAAGGGTATGGTCAATTCATCAAAAAGGTGGAGGGAATTGCATTGTGTGTGATCACATCAATTTTACATGTTGTGATGATCACGCTGATGAAGTTAACATAAAAGATTTATTAATCTGTTGTCTGTTTGATTTGATGTGGTTTAGTGTGGACTGAAAATGAAAAAAGAAATGGGGAAAAATTTAAAACTATACAAAAACCAAATTTAAAAAAAAAAAAAAAAAAAAAAAAATCCTTTTTAGCCCCAATCACAAAAAAAATATTTTTGCTTTTTCAAAAAACCATTTGCACTGTAATTTTTTTACAGAAATACCCTAAAGAATGTCACTGTCTTGCCTTATCATACTAACTTTCCTTTTTCCTCCATTGAAACTTCTTCATTCAAGTTCTTATATTCAATTTTTTTTTTTTTGTTCACATTGTTTAGTTAAAGTTATATTAAGGTTGCGGTAGTGTCGGCTTTGACCGTTGGTGGGTCTAGGTAGGTGACTTGGCGGCTTGGGTTTCATCGCGGGTTGTTTGGTTGATATGATGATGAGTGAAATGGGTGAAAGAAATTTACCACACCCATGAGACCAACTTATATATGGAAGGGTAAGTCGGTAATTCCATCATTTGGTCTTTTTTCGAATATTGAATGAGTAATTTATTCATAAGGGCAGTTTGGGTAAATGGGGGTATAAACAAAAATGCTTGATTCGTTTGAATGGGTAAAAACATTTTTTTTTTTGGGGGGATTGGGATAAAAATGATTTTTCCATTTGAAAGTTGGTTTTGGAATTGCCAAAAAATTAAAAGTTGGCAATTGCTGATCAACCATGGCATCTGCATATTAGGCCCCAATAGAGGCCACAAATTGTGTGTCAGTGGCTCACTACTTGAAGTAGTCCGTCAATTGCCGTTTGTTCATGTCCCAACCATGTAAGTCCATAATTGGATTATCCGCTTTGTTGACATATTTATTTTAATTATTTTATGCGATAACATGTATTGTTTGTGGGATTATTTGAGACATTACTTATATTCCTTAAGATTTTTTTCGTTCAATTCAATACCATGACAACCAATCGACTCAAACAATATTATTTGATTATCACGCATAAAATAAGCCATATATTTGTATACACACATTTTCTTATTCTAATTTTAGTCACTATATACAATCGTGTGTCGTATATTTAGCTTTGGTTGAACATCATACAACATTTTCATTTTGTAACCAAGTCAATTAATTTATCGAATTTGGGTTCCATTAAAAATGATGGATACACAAATCAGTTGATCATATACAACTTAATTTTCACTTGATTTCAGCTCACATTCCATTACTATACTATACTATACTATATGGCTAGTTCAAAATTCAGCGACTACCGTTAGAAAAATAATGTCTTTTGGAGTTGAAGCTTTGAACTGTAATAACTCAATTTAACTCAACCTATAAAGTAGGGTCTACAATCTCACATTTTTTTTCATCTAAATTTTTGAATAAATAGTCAGAAATAGTTAAAAAGTCTTTGTAACGCGTAATTTTCAAAATTATGTAATTAAATGTTGAGCACCGATTAAGACAAAAATGGCTGTAAGAACTAAATATACAAACCAAAGGCAAAGAAATAAGTTTGGAGGGTAGTCAACACACGCTACTATTAAGGCGCGTAGAGAAAAAAATTGAGAAGAAGAATTCTCACTCAAGAAAAACTGAAGTAATCTGCAAACAGGCAGGGAGGGAGGAGAGATAATGCAGAGATTTGCAAAAAATTAAAATGGAAAAGAGAATAAAAGAAGAGAAGAAACACTGCCTTTCCATTACATTGTAAAACCAACATCCCGCTGTGGCTTCTCTGCTACAATATCTATATATACAACCCCCCCAAAACTTGCACTTCTCTCTCACACACACAATCACTCTTCAATACATTTCTGTGTAACACCCCACGAACCCAAAAAGAGAAAAAAAGAAAAACCCTCCTAGAAGGAAGACAAATAGAAAACATATATATATTCTCACATTTATCTTTATAGATACACAAAAAATACTAAAAGGAGAGGTGGAAGAAATATGGGGAGAGGAAGAGTTGAGTTGAAGAGGATAGAGAACAAGATTAACAGGCAGGTAACCTTCTCTAAGAGAAGAAATGGTCTGTTGAAGAAAGCATACGAGCTGTCTGTGCTGTGTGATGCTGAGGTTGCTCTTATCATCTTCTCTAGTCGTGGGAAGCTCTATGAGTTTGGCAGTTCTGGGTACTCTTGTCTCTCTCGAATGTTTAGTTTTTGATCAATTTTAATTTGCTTCAAATGTTGCGTTGGGTTCTTGTGGGTTTTCAAGGCACTTGTAATATATAAGTGCATTCTTTTGTATTTTTTGTATTTTTTTTTATTTGTTTTGTTTACATGAACCCATGTTTTATTGTTTTGTTTTGATCAATTGAATTGTACACAATATTTCTTGGTTTCTTTAAAACTAGTTGTCTCGCAAAAACACATGTATATGTTTTGTTGTGTTTCATGGGGGAAAGACGACCTGGTTTTCCAGGTGATTTTCCAATGGTGGATCGACACGTTTCATCGTCCTTTGCAAAATCATGAGGACTGTCTCAGAGTCTGGAGAAGAGTCTGGGATTTTATATCTTTCTTTCAGTTCACATGATTAAACTGGGGGGTTTGTTTGTATAAGTCTTATGTCCAAAGTCTAATCACTGACTAGGTTTTTTTTACCCCCCGATTAAGTTCCATCACTTGGACCTCTGTGTAAAATCTAGGGTTTTGTCACCTTTTCCTCTTTTCTCTCTCTCTCTCACTGTTAAAAAGCTGTATGTATCTGAGTGGCAAACAGAAACCACCATCAAAGCACACCCCAGATAAAAAAAGACAAGAAAAAAGTGAAAGAGATCACTCAAAACTTGTCTTCATTTCTTTTGATCCTTTGATCTTCTGGTTTTATCAATGTTCTCTTCTCCCTGACCAGTCATATGAGATATCATAATAACTCTTAGTCAGTTGGTGGGTGGCAAATCAAACGCATCATTAGAGCTCCTAGCTCTTCCATTTCGTTAAAAAAGCTAAGAGTATACTTTTCAGTGGGGGGTTCAACTTCCTTTTTTTTCCTCTCTCTCTTCCACTCTAATGCTGGGCAGCAAAATCAAGAACTCCAGTTTTCTTGCAATGAATTTTACCTCTTAGATCTCTTTGGTTGGTTTTATATATCACTGGTTTGCTTCTCTCATCCTCACTTTTTTTAAAGTTTCAATCTTTTTCATTTTTCCATGAAAGATGCCTGTATGTTTATCAGTGTATGCATATAAAAACTTCTGTTCTCTAGCTTTGTCACTCTAATTTGTTAGGGTAACATAGTCATATATACACATTATAAAAAAAAAAAAAAAAATGCAATCTTTCAAGAAAGTGAAATTTCTTCAGATGCCAGTAGCTTAAAGTCTCCGTTACCTCGAGAGGGTGGTTTTAAGTTAACTGGTTTCAGTGCTAGCTTTATTATATATTCCATCTGTATGATCTATACTCATACAAGTTGCTCTAAATGGTTTATTTTTCTACTTTTTGCTGATCTTTCCTCGTGAATCAACTTAGCATGACTTCAACGAAGTTTTGTTTGGCTATTTTGGCAAAAAAGAGGTTCTCTGTATGAAGATTTTGGGCTTTATATCATTTAATTCTTTTTATATATCTGTTCATTATTCCCTTTTTTTTTTTTTTTTTTTTTTTTTTCTGTATGTGAATTTCCTACAACACCAATGTAACAGCACTTTGCTTGGTTGCTTCTTTTATTACAGCATGAAAAAAAATTGTTACAAAATTAAAAATTTTGTAAGGTGTCTCTATCTCACATGGTAGTTATTATGGTAATATTGTTGGTTTTTATTTTAACTTATGACAATTTCCTTTTATGAATTTTTATAAATGATTAGTATACAAGTAAAGATATTGGTTGCACATGTTTTAGAATGTCAAACAATTTAATTTCTCTTCATTTTTTGCTTACACACTGTCTTGATGGTGCCTGAATGATGTTGTGTGTAAAGTGTTCTTATAAGCCTAGAGCAAATGAATATATATATGTATATATATATTATTTTACTTTCTTTTATAACAAGAACTTTAATAATGTATATTTTATATATTCTTTTTTCTGTTTTAGCAGCAAATCTTGAGTTTTGAAAATACAGCACTCTACTTTTCCAAATATTTGTCAGAATAAAAGGGGTTTATATATGATTTTCGTGAAAATATGTTTAAGGTTGAAGAAAAATTCGAACTTGGAGATGAGTATTATATACTATTTAGTTGGCATAATTTTTTCTAAAATTGAATTATTTTTCGTGACAAGGTGAGGGTGGTGTATAATGGTGTATGTCTCTATGATATATATTTCATTATTATTATGCATAAGACAGATGCCAAGCTTTCTAAGTTGATAGATTCCTCATCAGAAGTTAGAGAAATAAAAATAGTTGTTGTAAAATTTGGAGTAATGCTAGATTTCTCAAATATTTTGTTAAAATGATATGGTATATGAGTTGTCAAACTCCTATTAATTGTCACATCTTTTTATAATTTAGAAGATTTTGACAACTCATCTGTCACATCATTTAGACATGAATTTGGATAAAATATTTAAAAAACCTAACATTACTCTCAAATTTGTTTGAATTCTGTAACACTTTTAGTGAAAAGTCTAAGTTAGTTTTAAAATAATAGTAGCTATAAAATCTATAGAACGCAACAAGTACTATATTTTGCCTCATCTATTGTTTTCTCTTGCATTCTCCTTCTGACTGTTTGTTGAATCGATCATCTGATAAAAATTAGTCTGCTGAGGCTCAGTTATGGTTGTTTCAGCCATTTGTATATAGCCACACACAAATGAATTTAACGATCAGTTTCTTATGTTTGCAGTACTATAAGCAAAACCCTTGAACGATACCAACGTTGCTGCTTCAATCCTCAAGACAACAGCATTGAACGTGAAACACAGGTTTTATATATGATTGCTCTTTCAATTCAGCCACAGTCTGCATGTTGAACATATTAAACACATTTTGATCAACGGTATTGTTTTTAGAATTTTTTGCTGTCATATTGTTAATCTATTTTTAATGCTTGAGAAGTGCATCATAATAGAATATATACTCCTTAATTAAATTATAATTCATTAACTAGTAGTAAAATTTTGGTTGGTCTTTTTATTCAAAGTATATTGCTTAATGTAAAAGTAACAAATGTTGGTGGATATAGTGTAATTACAGGGTTCAAGCTAGCTTGAGTTTCTCATATTTATCATGTTGTTACAAATTTTTATTAATATATTTTTAATTAAATTGAATCCTGATCTCATCTTCAACTTTCAAGGTGCAAACACAGACAAATTCTATGTACTTTCAGTTCCCTTCTTAATGACCAATTAATAAATTTTTCATGCTATTTATTTGATGATCATTACTTCAATATACTGTCTATAAAAATTGTCTAGAGCTTCTTTGGTTATCTTAGTCCATATAAGATACTTCATTCTCTTATTTTCAGTTGAATCCAATTATTCATTTCTGATTTTCAATTAATTAAAACTTAATGCAGAGCTGGTACCAGGAGGTGACAAAGTTAAAAGCAAAATTTGAATCTCTTCAACGCACTCAAAGGTTATTTTACCTTTCTATTAATACATCTCCTAGACTGGAGCTGTTAGTTGTGCTAGTTTTTGCTTTGTGAGAACATAAATTCCACGAATCTAACTGTTGTTAGTCTATTAAATGCTTTTAATTAAGGCATTTGCTTGGGGAAGATCTTGGACCACTGACCGTGAAAGAGCTGCAGAATCTTGAGAAAAAGCTTGAAGGAGCTCTTGCACTTGCCAGGCAAAGGAAGGTACTGCATGCATGCATGTGTTAATTTGATTAAAGGATTTTACTCATAATGCACCTATGTTTCTTTTAGTATTCCAAAAATTAATACTACAAAGAGAACTGTTAAAGCAATCTTCGTGAGGAACTAACAAGACAGCTGAGCTGCGTTAATAGAACATTTGAGGAAAAAAAGTACACATTCTACATATAGTCATAAAATATGAAGAAAAGTGAGGTTTCATATGTATTATTGTTTCCCTTTTCTTCTTCACTGCAGACACAGATTATGTTGGAACAGATGGATCAACTCCGCAAGAAGGTAAGCAAAAAAGTCACATATAAATTTTATATGTAGGTGCTAGCGCTTAAGTTCTCCTCATCACACATCATTTTTTAGTAGATGGTTAATTATCTATCTTGATCCTAAAATATTAAAGATTCAAATCTCACTCTTATCCCTTAAAATGCAATATATGAGTTGTCATTCTCCTTTTGATTGGAGTTACTCTCTCCCCGATTGTAAGAGTAGTCATCTGAGTTGTGTTGGTAGTGATCTATATCGACATATTCATACAGTCATTTGATGCCAGATGTCAGTACTTTAATAATAAAAAAAATTTCTCATCATCAATAATGCATGTACGATTTTATATACAGTGTATATTATTATAGTAAATTAGATCCTCGCCAAAAATTAAAATCCCAATAAAGGCACCTTTAATGGGAATTGATATGTGTGGTTTGAAAAGAGCAATGCTGGAGATCTGACATAACACAAGGAATATTTCTAGTTTCCACAAGAGTTGACCTTTTATTTTTTAAGCCGCAGCTTCATCTATAGTGGTACTGGGGATTTCCATGGCAGCAAAAGCAAATATATTATTATAGCTGAATCACTCTAGCAGGAAAATATATGCTTTATCTTTTCATTTTTATAAATATTACTATTAGTGTCAAAAAGATGTTTTGTTTTAGTGCCATGCATAAGTGATCTTCCCTTAGTCTCACCATCAATGAGCTGTTGGTTTTTGTTGGCAGGAGCGTGAGCTGGGAGACCTGAACAAGCAACTCAAGCTTAAGGTTGTGCTTGAACTCTAATCAGTATTAATTACAATTGTTCATGTATTGGCTCATGCTAAATTATCATCATTTTAAGCCTTCACTTTCTACATACTTTGTGTTTCAGCTGGAGACAGAAGGACAAAGTTTTAAAGCCATTCAAGGCTTATGGGGTCCTGGTGCAGCAGCTGGAAGCAGCAACTTTCCTCTACATCCCTCTCATGACAGCCCCATGAACAGTGAAGCCGAGCCTTTCTTACAAATAGGGTATGCTTCAATATTCCTCCCCGTCATGCATGTCGTAATGATGACATTTTTGTGTGTGTGCTTATGAGTTTTTCCCTAGAACAACTTCTGGAGAGAAAGTTTGCTATTGATATTGGGATCTAGGTGTAACTTAACATGATTTTGAGAACTTCATTGTATTTATATATGTATACAGATTGGATCCCACATTATAGGTCCATTAATAACATGCACGTTTTGTGTGATATATATCAGAGCTAGCTTAATACTATTTGTTTCAGTCTATACATGCATTTGATAATAGGCTTTGGTATGATTACAGGTACCACCACTTTGTGCCTGCAGAAGGGTCATCAGTGCAAAAGCCTATGGTTGGCCATGAAACCAACTTCATCCAGGGATGGGTCCTTTGAGCACTCCAAATTATCACTTCATTATGATATATAGCATGAATTATATAATTTTGTCATGGTTTTTGTTCCTGGGATTTTAAATGACTTTCCAAGACAGTTCTCTACATAATTTTTATCTTATATGTACAGCATGCGATATGCTTAAATGCTTTTGTGGGATCCTTTTATTGGGACCTTGGTGTTTAGCTTACACCCTCTTATGACTCTACATATTTCGTGCAATATAATAGTTTGAAACTTTGAAAGTTTATGTAACCCTAATTTCACAGTATTTTTGGTTGGCTTTAATGTCTAATTATTGAACAACTTCTCACCAGGAGAGATGTCTCATCGCTCACCCTGGATGGATACGTTCCTATCTTTTTTATCATATGATGTGATATAAAATAAACAAACAATTAAATTAAACCACAGGTGCAACAAAGCTTTACCCCCGTCACTAACTATGAGAGTAGACAGGCATCTGACTACCAAACAGTTGAATGTCGTGTGACATGTCAGGACATTACATTTGGGCCACGAAATGTTTGGATGGGCCTGGTATCCAAACTTGAGGCCCATTTTGTGGAACCAAATATTGGGTCTAACCCAGGAAACAACTTTTTGGTGGCAGAAGTGTAATCTTGTAAAAAGGGCAGAGTATTGTTGAAGATTCCACTACCAAAACCTAGTCTTTATAGATGCCAAAGCATCCGGAAGTTCTGGTAAATGAGTTATATCTTCAAAGAATCTAACAAAGGCCGAGAAGATAAGCGATAAGTTCCACAAATTACTATTAGTTATTTGAATCCTGTCCCAACAAACAAGCATTATAAATATTCCCGGTTTAATAAATATATACTTTCTCATTTCTTAGTTATACTTTTTAGTATTAGGCTCTGTAAATGTAAAAATTTTCATATTAGTTTTCATACAGCTTTTATCTTCAAAGAATCTAACAAAGGCGGACAAGATAAGCCATAACTTCAACAAATTACTGTTAGTTATTTGAATCGTATATATCCCAACAAATAAACATTACAAATATTCCCAGGTATATATTATACACACTCTTTCATATTTCTTACTTTTTATTTTTTTAGTATAAGATAGAGTAAATGTAAAAAAGTTTATATGAATTTTCATATACCATTTATACGCGTTACCTCATGCTTAGTAGTTTACCTTCCTATTTATTTAAGTGGTGAGGTTCAAGTCTCACAAAATATATTTTAACAAATTCTTATCATGAAAGTAAATAATTAAATCCCATATAAGTAATAATTTGTCTTCATAGATTTATGATTTATTAAATGTTAATTATTAATATATATATATATATATATGACGTGAGTTTATTATCAGTTTATCATCGTACTGATCAAACCGATTCCTATACTTATAATTCAAGAAAGCGAGAAACATAAAGCATAACAGCACAGGGCTATATCTTCTTTTTAATAATATTAAAAAACAGAAAAACATATAATCACGAATACCGTAAGGTGCGAAGACAATCAAGAAACAGAAAAAGAGAAGGCCAAGAATGTCATTAACTGCATAACTAGAATACTTCTGCTTCTACTTTCTAGGTGGTATAAAAAGAAAGAGCCACTTCCTGGATGGTATAAAAAGAACCGAACAAGTGGTGCTTTGTCATGAGCACAACCATTTTTTGAGTCATACAGGACTGGAGTCATTGAGTCAACATGTCAGGCTGTCCTGTCGACCTCGACCGCTTCTCCAAAACCCGCTCCAAGCTTTCTAAGAAATTCTCTATTGGTATTTTGTTATCTAACTTGGATTTTTTTTTTTTTTTTTTTTCCCATTTTGGTTAATTGTCATTGTCTGAATTTGTTTTCAATAACGTGTAGCGAACATCTACAGGACAACTAATATTTGAATGCTAGATGGTCTTTGTGAAACTTGATTGATCATATTTGAGCGTTTTTAATTTCCTACATAGGTTCATCCAAAAAGCTTCCTGTTGATCCAAAGGATGTAACAGTTAAAAGAGAAGGATTAGTTCTCTGCTTTGGGGAGATGTTGATTGACTTTGTGCCAGTGGAGGCTGGAGTTTCACTTGCCGAAGCATCTGGTTTCAAGAAAGCTGCTGGTGGAGCTCCTGCTAATGTGGCTGTTGGCATTTCAAGACTAGGTGGCTCATCTGCTTTTATTGGCAAGGTGAAATTTTTAGTATGCCTCTCCATTTTTTTTTTCTTTAAATTTTATTTTATTCATTGTATTAATCGTTGCTCTATACAACATGTTGTGGATGCAATTTTTATTATATCAAGAATTAATCCTTTCTACCGGTAAATTCTTTCGTTCCATTTGATGACTGAATTTCTTGTAATCTGCACCTCAGGTGGGTGATGATGAATTTGGGCACATGTTGGCGGATATTCTAAAGCAAAATAACGTTGACGACTCTGGCCTACTTTTTGACTCAAACGCAAGGACTGCACTGGCTTTCGTGACACTGAGAGCTGATGGTGAACGCGAATTCATGTTTTACCGCAACCCCAGTGCTGATATGCTTCTTAAAAAAGCAGAGCTTGATGTGAACTTGATCAAGAAGGTAGAATCTGCTTTCTGTGAACAAGTGTGTGGACACATATTTGGTTGCTTAATCTAATATATGTTTTGCTGGTCATGTCTGAGGGTGAAATTAATTGTCACTTTATTTTAAATCTTGGAAGTTTTCCAATACTTGATATCTTGAGACAAAACTATTGTTGCAGGCAAGTATATTTCACTATGGCTCAATTAGTCTAATTGATGAACCTTGTCGGTCAGCTCATCTTGCTGCCATGAGCATTGCCAAGAGGGCTGGCTGCATCCTCTCTTATGACCCGAATTTGAGGTTGCCACTATGGCCATCTGCAGACGCTGCTCGAAAAGGCATCATGAGCATATGGGACCAAGCTGAAATCATTAAGGTACAAGTGACTCTCAACTTATTGTAACTATCAATGTCTTTATATTCAAGTAAATTGCAATTAACATCCAAGTGGGCTTGTTCGCGATGGAAGTGCAGATAAATGATGAAGAATTAACATTCTTGACAGAAAGTTCTTATCCTTATGATGATAATATTGTGTCAGAGAAGCTTTTTCACCCAAAAATCAAGCTGTTGCTTGTCACGGAAGGAGAAAAGGGTTGTAGTTACTTTACACAGGTTATTAGCTCTTATATATAGTTTGGTTGATTCGTGTATCATGTAATTCGTACGATCTATAATCGGCTGATATCTCTTTCGTGTATGCGTACGTGTGCAGGAATTTAAGGGTAGGCTCGATGGTTTTAAAGTTGATACTGTTGATACCACAGGTGCAGGTGATGCTTTTGTAGGTGGGGTGCTAAATATGTTGGCTTCAGACCCAAATCTCTACAAGGTACATAAAATCTTGTTTTAATTTGATCAGTCTTCTTATTCTATAGAACAACTTGTAGTAATGAATTAATTATTGAGAATTTGGTTTTGACTTATTGCAGGATGAGAACAAGTTGAGGGAAACTCTCCTGTTTGCAAACGCATGTGGTGCTTTGTCTGTCACACAAAAAGGAGCTATTCCTGCTCTGCCCACTAAAGAAGCAGTCCTCCATCTTCTTCAACAGTAGCTGCTCCGATTTAAAAGCTAACTGCTCATGATCTTGTAAGCTTTTGCGCAGAATAATTTATAACTTTTCTCATTGTAAAATATATTATCGATTGGAACCCATATGGCAATTCAATATGCAAAGGCCTCCTTATGTGTGTACGAGCATGTAGTACGGGGATTGAGAAAAAAAAAACGTGAAATCTCCTTTTGAGCACCATTTGGGTCCAAGCCCAAACTTATTGTTAATAATGAAAAATTGCCAACAAATACCTGTTAAGTTTTGTACCTAGTAATTTGTAAATATTTAAATAAATAATAAATGAAATATGTTTGTTTTACTCAATTTATGTGTATTCATATAATAAAGATATTATTAAAATGCTATCTAAAAATGAAACTAACATAAAACCATCATTTTTTTTCATGTCCAAAAATGGAATTCAGTGATATTATTTTTTTATATAATTTTTTTTTTAAATTTTTCCTTTTATCTTTCTTAGGGATATTATTAAAATCTCCTTGAAAATGAAATTATTATAAAACTACTCATTTTTCATGTTCAAAGTAATATTATTTTTCATTTTAAAGGGTTTTAGAATTTTTTTCCTTTATTATCTATCTTAAGGACATTATCAAAATACCTCTAAAAGTAAAATTAATATAAAACCATCTACATTTTATGCTAAAAAATGAGGTTCAGTGATATTATTTTTCATTTTAGAGGGCTTTTCAGATTTTTTTTTCCTCTATGTACATATTAAAAACGTTTTGTTTTGAAAGATTACGTTAAAAAATTTTCTTGTGACATTGAGAAGAAAATATTAACAAGCTACAAAAATATTACTACAATTGAAATTCAAAACTAGCTCAAATACATGCAGGACACTACCTTATCTTATTAATTAGTCAAATATATGCAAAAAGTGAAAAATAATCGAAGTTACGTATTCATACCTCAGACATGTGGTGGTGTAATGTGGTCGGGTCTCGTTGAGAATAATAATCCCCTGTCAATATTGATATGATGTTAACTATTTTATGATAAAAATTTAAATTTGAGTGATGTAAAAAAAAAGAAAAAATATAATAATCTTGGTCATCCATTATTTTTTATGTTGATGTATTAATAAATTATCAAAAGTTTAACATTAAAAAAAAATAATAATAATAGAGAATCCTTATTCTTTCGCTACATTTTATGATGAAGTCCACTAACCAAATTGAGTCAATAATCAAAGTAACCTTATCGTGACCAACATTACTACGAAATCTGTATCTTCGTGAGTCCGTTGTAAAGTATTTGGTGGAACATTTTGTGGCACGGAATCAAGCTAAAATCTCTTCAACATTTGTAAAAGCAAACCAAACAGAAATTGTAATGTAAAAGAGTGGGAAAACCGCGCGAGGCATTGTAATTAGCCTAGATAATCAAGCAGATAAATGTAATAATAAACTGTAAAATAGCGAAGCTGATCTCTTCTTTAATTAGTTGTTTCTTAGCTACTGATGTGGTCACTGCATTAAGGTTTCTTCCTCTCTTGATGAAATAAATGTACAAGGTTATCTTAGAAACAAGTGCTGACTACATAACATGGGTTTTGTTCTATCCACCCAACACCGGACTGGAAAGCGAAGAAACCCACCTCCCCCTCTCATTTTAATTTTTAAATGCCCTTCTTTCCTCCATCTTTGTGCATAATTCATTTTATTAATTATTTTTTCTATGGGACAATATCTATTACTTTATTTTACAGAAATTATTATTAACTTTAAATTAATTGTTATGTATTTAGTTTAAATCTTAAATCTCAATTAGGATTTTATAATTTATATTACATTTACTATTAATTAAAATCTATCATGTAATACCTTATTTTAGTTCATTAATATAATAGTTTTTAATGAATTAGTACGAATTCTTAGCATACACGTTATAAAAAAATTTTATTCTTTACTATCATACCATAATTGAAAAACAAAAGTTTACTTGACTTCACATCAAGGATTGCAGTGGCTTTTGTGACACTGAGAGCTGATGGTGAACGTGAATCGATGTTCTTCCACGGCCCCAATGCTTATATGCTTCTTAAAAAAGCAGAGCTTGATGTCAACTTGATCAAGAAGGCAAAATTAATCTGCAATTTATGAAAGTGTGGAGTGTGGACACGTTGGTTGCTTGATTTAAATGTCCGCTAGTCATGTCTGAGGGTGAATTGATTGTCACTTTATTTTAAATCTTGGAAATTTTCAGCTACTTGAAATTCTAAGACAAAACTACGGTGATCAGGCAAGTATATTAATTTCACCATGGCTTAATTAGTCTGATTGATGAACCTTGTCCGTCGGCTCATCTTCCTGCCATGAGCATCGCCGAAAAGGCTGACTGCGTCCTCTCTTATGACCCGAACTTGAGGTTGCTGTCGTCCTCAGAAGATGCTGATCGAAAGGCATCATAAGCATATGGAGCCAAGCTGATATCATTAAGGTACAAGCGGCTCTCAACTAGTATACAACTTGGTAGTAATGAATTATTGGGAATTTGGTTTTGACTTATTGCAGGCTGAGCAGAAATTGATGGAAACTCTCTTGTCTGCAAATGCATGTTGTGCTCTCACTGTCACACAAAAAGGAGCTAATTAAAATTCCTGCTCTGCCCACAAAAGAAGTAGTCCTCCAACTTCTTCAACAGTAGCTGCTTTGATTTAAGAACAAACTACCCATGATTTTGTAAACTTTTGCCGCAAATGATTTATTACTTGTCCCACCGTAAGATTTGTTATTGATTGGAACCCTGAGTAGCAATTCAATAGCCTTCTTATGTGTGTATGTGGACGTAGTATGGGAAGTGGGATAAAAATAAAAATAACCTCCATTTGGCCCCTATTTAGTGCCAAGCCCAAACTGATCAATAATTTCACCGATAGTAAAAATATATATATACAAGAAAAGGAAAACTGAGAAACTTTATTGCAAGTAATATACACCAAAATTATTATAATTAGGTAGCACTATAATCATAGTACGTAGTCCGAAATCAACAAAATGGAGAAGACAAACATGCATACACTTACTAATATATACCATTAATTACCATTGTTGCAACTATTATTTGCTTGCGCCGAGAGGGAGCGAAATTGAATGCAAAGATATGAAAAACGGCGGCCTCACATTTGCAAGGCTTTGCATGATCACACAAACTAGTTAGGTTGTGGTGGTGGTGGCCGCGGCAAATACCTTGTTCTTCTAGCTGGGGGCAGTCCGATGAATAATTCAGTCTCCACATCAGAAGTTGGACTACTGTCTTCATTGCTGGGTGAATTTTCTGGCTGCTCTTTCTCTTTCTCCTTCTCTTTTGATCCTAGCCGCCATGGTTGTACACCACACTGAAAAACAAAAGTTGATAATAATATATAATAATTGATGTATATTTAATATTAGGATTAAAATCCTTTGTTATACATTATTCAGTGACAATACATTATACTTTAAAATTAAAATAAAAAATCAAAGAAATAAATATCAACTATTGATTACACATGTTACTAGATCAACGATATATATCAGTGAAAACAAAATCATATAAAAATAAATATAAATCTCTAATATCATTAATGACTCTTTTATGTCTTTCATTATATATCAGAACGCACCTTTGCAGAGAGCCTCGCATTTTCAGCTATAAGGTTCTTCTCCTGATTCGTTGTTTTATGAACATAAACACAATATATCAGCTGACCAATATATAACTACCGATCATTTGCACTGAAAAGATAACTGAGGAACTTGAAAATTTGTTGACATAGAGTACCTTTTCTTTCAGCATCTCAATTTGTTCCTTGAAAACTTGAGACTGAAGGATAGACAGAATAATAAATGGTTGTTAAATGATTGAATTCATAAATTTTTAGTAGGATTTTTGGAGTGATTATTTTTTAATTTATATAAAACCTTTCTTGCTCGAATGCAGTTTACGCTCCTCTCCAGCTGTTGTTCTATCTGTTGTAGTTCTTCAATAGAGCATGATCCTAGGCCTTCTCCTAATAGTCTCCTGAAGACATGCAACAGACTCCAATTTCAAAACATGCTTTGGACTTGAGTTCAACTGAAAAAATGATGTATACCAAAATATAACAAGTTCAGCTACGAAAAAATGAACATTAAACTAGGCCTTAACCGTTTTGCAACTTCGAGAAGCTCTATCTTCTTCATCATGTTAGCTGCTTCATTCTTCATTTGCTGTCATTTCATCAAACCAATGTGTGTTAGTACAAAAAAGGATTATAAGAAAGGAAATTTGTAATCATCTCACTGGCCACGTCAATAAGCTAAAAAAATATTCCTAAATGTTTTAATCAAGGTTTTACACAAATTAATACATATTGTTATAGTGTCATATATATTCAGATTACTAATATTAGACTCTTA
Source organism: Dimocarpus longan (assembly GCA_022984855.1). Taxonomy (NCBI): domain Eukaryota; kingdom Viridiplantae; phylum Streptophyta; class Magnoliopsida; order Sapindales; family Sapindaceae; genus Dimocarpus; species Dimocarpus longan. Next base: position 47,143 of record CM041025.1, read on the forward strand.
TTTGATAACATAAGATTTTAGCAGATGTAATTTTTAATATGAATTGTGCCTAAATTAAAAATTAAGTGGACACACACTCAAACGACAATAAGAACTACCAACATAATGTGGTTATAGATATGTACATCCCTAAAAGGGGTAGTGTAAAACTCCTTTCAAATCTCACTAATGAAAACCTTTTGCTAAATAACCTTTGTTTACTTTCTCATACTACTTTGTTCTACTTCTTCTTCTTCTTGACTTCCAAATCTCACTCATACACGAATACATATGTACATAGTCTTGGAATTAAATACATTTATTTAATCCCTACATTAAAAAATATGTCATCACAATATTCAAATGGTTCATCTTCAATTCATGTTCATGAACTTTCTCTTTATATTTCAAAAAAGTTGATCCCTTTTCAACGTGTCCATATCAATACACCTTCACATTTATATATCACAAATACATTAATTTCCAACACGTCTTTACTTTAATTTTCAATCTCATCTCTTTAATTTTTCAAATCTCAGTTATTAAATACAATAGTTAGACCCTAAATTAACAACTTTCACATGTAGGTTTGAGAGATCATGTACGAAAACACATTCTAACAAGCAGTGGTAACCATCCCAACTAAGTATTCACTCCAATAGCCGTCCTCTACCACAACAAATAAATCTTCAATGGTCCAAGCTATTGGGTGAAGCAATACGATTAGAACCACTTCCGTTTGATATCTAGCATAATTAAAAATTCAATGTACACATTCCAGGTTTCATATTCTTTATCACTACTACTGCTTTATCTAGAGCTTATAATTTTGAGGTCAGTTCATCTTAGAAAAAACCATCATCAAAAAAAGCCATCACAGAAGGAAAACATGATTACCATTTAATAAAACATTTAGAGTCGCTTGAAGAGAAAATTAGCATGCAGTAAAAAACAAAAGGAAGAAGGCAAAACCTGCATGCTTTGTTCTGTTGGCTTGTCAATGGTTCGAGTATCTTTTGTATGCGTCAGATATCGTTGTATTGTCTCCTGCATGCTGAAGAATACAACCCAACAACATGCTATCAACACATGTTTAATTTTATTCAATTTTATGTATGTTTAAAGGCCACACTGCAAACACATGTTTACTTTGGACTGATAATGTCTTTCCTGTTTAATACCCTTAGAATACATGTTGACATATCCCGTAATTTTCCACTCTATGAAGTAAATAGAAAATCATGAAGAAGCCAGCAAACTTTCATCCACAAGAAAACTGTCTTAATAAATAAATAAATGTATATATGGATCTGAGATGCTTCAAGCATATACCAAGTAGTAACTTCATTGCAAACTCCCAACTCCAGCAACTAGAGAAAGAGATGCAAGTTTTACACTACATCACCAAATATCTCTAGAAAAACCCTTTACACAAAATTGCCACATAGGTGTAATAACATCAATGCAAAATCAGCTAGCATATATCCAACTTTTTATATTTATGCATGCATCTGAATTCTGAATATAGATGAATTACTTGTTTTGAGAACATGCATACTTGTAGGTTTCTTTTTACAAAGTATTGGCTGTATTTTAAAGTGAATATTTATCTTTAATGTTAATGCTGGCCGTTGACATTTGAGGATGATACGAATATCACTGAAAAGAACTCATATCGATGGGCATTTGTACATGGACAACCAAAGCAAATGTTGGGCTGACTTATTATAGCACATTCAATAGTGCAATCAATTACAAAGCATCAAATCTTGTGGTTCCCACATTATCATGCAATATCTTGACACTGTTGTAAATATATGTGACGGGAGCAATCTGCAAATACATTTTCACTAGAAATTGTCCTTTTTATTGGAAAGACTGAGAACCAAAATCTTTTATCAGTTACCACTCATGATCAACCCACCGGCCGCTCGCGAAATACAATAAAATAAAAGAAAAAAATCAGGAAAATCCTTGAAAATAAAAAATAATATAATTGAATCCCATTTTCTAACAGAAGAAAAGGATGATTTCACATTAGTTTCATTTTTAAGGGTATTTTGACAATATCCCTAAAATAAATTAGATAAACAAATGGAAATTCAACGTTTCTCTCAATCAAATAATTTTCATATCTCATCGAATTACTAATTATCTCTAATACTCCTAACAATGACGTTTAAACCTAAACAATTACTAAAAAAGGGGGCAAAATTGTTCACTTGCTGATTCAATGTTCAGAATTTGTTACAATTCTTGGAAGGTAAGCATATTGTGTGAGGACTCTAAGACTCCATGAGTATCAGCTTACCGAAGAGTTCTGCTTAGTTTGGTGTCAAATGAAGTGTTTATGTGATATTTTGTATTCTTATATATTTGTAATAAAACATTAGTGGATTTTCCTCATCCGTGGACATATGGTTGTGTTTCTTGTATGCTTATTATTTTGATCTTCCTATTTTGCGCGTTGATTGATCTGTTAGTTTTCTGGTGTTGATTGCTTCATGCTTAGGTGTAATTAGGTTCAAAGAGTTTAGTATATCCACACTTATCATTCAACACAGAGATGACCATGCATACTAAAGAAGCGGCTAGCGTATTGAGCTACACCACATAATTAATTTGCAGCAAATTGCGTATGTATATGGTAAATGCACACCAAAGTGGAAAACATATGGGGCTCTCATTTTGATACTACAATGTTATGCTATTTAGTTTGTTTTCCAGTCATTTACCTAAGTCTTATTGTTTGCAGGCCAACCTGCTTGAAAACCATATTATGATTAAAATGACTAACTTCGTGTTTATAAAACAATGTTTTTCACACCAGGTTATCAGGACAGACTAGTAAGAATTAGCCAACTAATATTTAAACAGTTTTGAAGAATAGGCCTTAGGTGGAATATGCAAGGGCAAAGCCAGGATTTGATCATAAGCAGTTAATCTAAGTACCATGTATAAATCGATTTTTCGAGATAAACTTTCTTCCAATTTTTAAACCCATACTAAGCGTTTGAAGAAATATTATATAAGAGATAGCATAGAATCAATTAACATAATAATAACACAAAAAACAAATCAATTTTTTTTTTAATTTATTGTTTTACACAAATCATGGAATTCATGTGAAGCAAAACGAATTGTTGAAATACCCTATTTTGTTTCCTATATTGAATGCTTGAATACTGAAATAATCTAGACTGACATCCCATATTTATGTTCTTAAGTTATCTCCAAGTTAAAATAGGTAATCAAGAAAAAATTAGTTGAAATATCAACTTCTGACTTATTTGAGAACTAGAAAGAGAATTTGAAGGATCTACATTACATGAAGATTTGTCAAACTTGATGATGGATATCATCATCTCTTTTATTACGCAATTGAAGGAGTTGTGTTATTGTTTAATATTAGACTACAATAGTACGTAATCAGAAAACAATTAAATCATGTACAAACATTCAATAACCAACATCATGAGAAAGAAAATGTGATAATTTTAAGCACCCAATTAAACCAGCAAATTCAGAAGCAAATATGAATTTAATAACATTCCTATAAAGTAATCTACTGTATTGTCATCGTAGTTCAAGTATTTATTACCCAATAAAAGTTCATATCCTTCCAAGAAAATAAGATACATATTAACAAATAAATTAATATACTTAAGATCCAATTTTTTTTTAAACAAAAGAGCAGACCAAACTATTTGATCAAGCCCTTTCGATGTTTCGTGTTTGGGTGAAATGTACATGTCCAATTCAATAATATATTTTTATCTAAGATGAGAGGTTGTGACATATTTATGTTAATTACAACAGTTTTTAACATTTCAATATGGACTATTAACATTGTTATGGGTTAATGTATGAACACAGTAACAACAGTTAATTTCTTTCGAATAAAACCAAGATAAATTTTTATCATGTGCACTATCAACATTGATACTTCAGAAGAAGAAAATTTTGCAATTTCTTCTGCAGCAGTCGCATGCAATCCAACAGCTTAAATTTAACTGTGGTTGGAAATAAAATTTGAACTTTCCCATCAAAGAAAAAGACTACAATAAAATATGCTGTACTATCCTATCTGGTTAAATACTATTTCTTTGTGTGAAAGGACGATTGATACTGTATGATTCTATAGCAAATTGCAACCCATACGGTGAGCCCCAGTTTGAAAACTTCGAAGGAAATATTAACTATCAATTTAAGATTTAGCATTCACAAAAATCAGAAGGTAACTATTTTTTTATTGGATAACAAGTACAAATATAACTGTCAGACTCTCTAAATATGACTCTATGAAACAGGTCGAATGCAACGCTTATAAAAGGTAACTTCTATTACTCAAAACAACTTGGAAAGTACTTTGACCCATGAAATGACCATGCAACAAAGGCACATTTGTAAGGCAAGAAATGGCTTTTAATAATTAAGCAGTACATATATTATCCAAACTGTAATCATTCAAACATCTTCTATCGTCCATTGAAAACTACCATTTTTAGGCTCTTTGTTTGTTTATTATTATTATTATTATTTCACTTTTACTTTTAGGGGAGGACATTGGAAATTTTTAGGTATAAATTACCAACAAATGTTTATGCTATTAATTGATTTGGGTGACAAATTTTCTTTTTCTTTGACGCGAATTATTAATCCTAACATAAAATAGAAATTAAATTTTATTCAAACAATACGGACACCCTATCATATAATTAGAATTTGATCATATTTTTTGGATCTTTACTTACAAGCATTTGTATATAATAATTACCTAACATATTATTAGCACCAACAATTCTCAAGAATATAAAATAGGTTCGAGTTCTCCAAGATAACAAGGTACAACATTTTGCATATGCTATGTGAATTTATTGTATATCTAAATCGATATATGTTTATATTAATTTGTGCTCATTATCAAGACAAGTACATGACTTTATTCAAGCAAAGTATGTAAACAATGGTGTCTTAACATCTACTTTGAAAAAGTCAAGGACTGTCAAAGTTCATTTTCATGTATGCTTTAGTCACTAATGAGTAATAAATCACATATTTGATACAAATCAGATGGTAGATTTAGATACTTATATGAGAGAGAGAGAATATTTGTATAGACAAGAATTCTCTCTCTCTATCTTTACACTCCATCGGCCATTACTATGTCAGACACAAATCAGACAATGATCTTAGATACTTTTGTCTGCTTAACTGGAGTAGTACTTGAATTGGCTAATATCTTGTTTTAATCATGAACAATGTTTGGCTTAATGAGAATCGCATTAACCAGTGGTTAGAGACTGATAAGTACTATGTATTGTTTTAACTAGGTAAAAACAATAACTAAAAAAACTTTAATTAGTATTATTATGCTAAGTAAGATAATTTGTCCTAAATTATCTTCAACAAAAGATTAATTCTTTGAACCTCGATTCAGACTCCACAGGACACTCAATTAGCTAGGCCTATGTAAAACAGTACTAGCTAGTTATCACTGGTACTGATCAGCTGTACTAACTCATAACAGTGTAATTCAATCAGGAAGACATGGCTTTTGAATTGGCTTATTGGGTAGATGAAGACCATGAAGAACATGTTATCACAAGCAAGATAATAATATTCCGTATATAATATAGTAGGTTGCTAGCTTTAGGTCGATTGACGTACAAGTTTCATCCATTCGTTGGGTTGGACTACACATAAAAACATGAAACAGAAAGCTTGGAAATGGAAAAATGAAAGCAAAATCTAAAAGGGTGTACAAAGAATCAAAGATCTGTTGGTTTGAGGAGAGTGGGGTGCAGATCATAGAGTCCTACATGAGGTGCGAAAATCCAAGAACATATATATAGACATACATTGATCAAAACTGTAGCAAGAAATTGAGTGAAAACACAAATAAAAACAATTAAATTAATAAAACCGAAAGTGATTAAAGTGAACACAGTATGAGTACCTGGAATTTGCAAATTCATAGAGCTTGCCTCTTGGAGAGAAGATGATGAGAGCAACCTCGGCATCACAAAGAACTGAGAGCTCAAATGCCTTTTTCAGCAGCCCATTTCGCCGCTTAGAGAAGGTGACTTGTCTGCTTGTAGCATTCTCTATCCTTCTCATTTGGGTTTTCCCTCTCACCATTTTTCTACACTGCACTTGTGTCAACAAACAGAAAATTAATGAAATCTTGTTGGATGCAAATATAGGTATGTCTCAGAAAGAAAAGAAAAATGAGCCAATCTTATATGCCAAGTAAAGAACTCAAAAGGATGTCAGGAAAATCAGAAATTTGGAAGACATAAAGATCTTATCTAGACCTAGCAGTGTAAGATATACAAGTGTGTCAAAAAAAAAAAAAAATCAAAAAAATCTTACCAAGAAATGACAAATCAATTGCCAGAAGAGTATCTTTGATGTTCAAATAAGGAAACCACAAGGATGTGACTAAATTGAAGAAAAACAAAAACCAAAACCAACCAAGATATCTATCTATATTATGACAATCGATTCTTCTTCCAAAGCAACAGCTTTTTATTTTAAGCAAGCCAATAAAAGATACGCAAAAGAAGAGAGTCTTACCAAATTTATTAAAATAAGAAAAAGAACCCAGATAGAGAAAGAAGAGACCAAAAATGGGTAGAAACTAAGATCAAATAATCTGAAGAGTTTTGAACAAAGATTGTTGCAGAGAAAAGCAATTACTAGGTTGTTGTCTGATTGATTGACCCTCAGTTAATTTTTTTTTGGTATGCTTTTATAATTATTCTAGTCACTACCGAAGGGAGCAAGCTGAAAGCACCACCCCACACTCAACAACCTTTCCTTATTAATCTAGCTAAACCAAACCTATTCAAACAGACATAGATTATTTCCGCACAGAAAATATATATAATATTTTAATAAAAAAATTTAAAACCCTCCATGCTTTTTCTTGTTTTGGTAAACCTACAACACACCAAAAATAGGATATTTTGCAGAAAAAAGAAAACAAAAATGGAATATAAGAAAAAGAAAGCAGAGACCGAGATTAAGAGGGGGGTGTTTGTGCTGTGTGTGAACGTGCCTTTGCTTGTTGAGTGTGGAACAGTCGAAGTGAGACTACTTCATGGTAATTACATTTTTGTCACTTACAACCGCTCCAAAAAAATATCTAATATAGGTAAGTGATTATTATATTTTATTTTCATACACGTGATAATGTTTTTCGAATCTTATCATATATATTTATTAATATATAAAAAAAAATTCTGTTATTATAAATTAAATGTTGATATTGATGGATTTGGACCATCAAATTATTTTTCATAAGTTATACTTTGAAAAGAGCATAGAGTTAAATGGATGGCCTAATAGAAAGGCACGGACTACCTATTCATCATATACCAGATTTGATTCTAATCTCTGCTACTTTTATATGAATAATTTTCTTTCAAACTTTTGAAAATAACAAGTCGAGGGACCTTTTATTAAAGTCCCATTTATACTGGTCTCGACGTTCATTCTGCTCGGTGAAAGATGATAAAATAAAATAAAGGAGAAAAAAAAAAAAGTGAAATAATAGTAAGAAAAGGTTTAAAATGACAAAGTGGTGGTACAATCAACATCATCCGTACAATCCCGTACAATGGTAGGCAATAAGAAGTCGACACGCATTAAAGAGAGATCATTACTTTTGTATGAAGAATCCCTCCACTTTCCTTGAAAAAAACTCTTGGCCTTGATTGGTGCGTCAGACCCAGACTCGGACATCTATTTATCATGTACTATAAATATATATAAATGTAAATTAAATATAATATTTAATGAAATGAAAATATCCGCAACAATTTTTGTTGTTGCTTTCTTTCTATAACTTTCTCTATTTTCGTCTTCTTTCTTTGCTAAATTTGTCCACGTCGACCTGGACCCTGAGACAGTGAGGGCTCACGCGAAATCAATCCTTTTATAACTGTCAATGAATTATTTCTTAGACATTAAATATTATTGTTTTATGCTTTGACCATTTTGGCTTTTTATTTTTTTGAGAAATATACTTTAACCAAATTTGATAAGGATATAATTATAAGATAATTCAACATCAATAATCAAGGATTTGTCAAAATCCTAGCTACTAAGATTAAATACATATATTTTCATATATATGATAACAAAAATTATTCATCTGCATTCATAATAGATGGAGAAAGCCTTTAGATAAACTTATATATAAATATATATGGTGAGAATAAGAGTCTTAAATTCTTGTCATGATATAAATCAATAACGCATTGAAGACTTAAATTATCGTCAATGAATTATTTCTTACGCCGAGTATTATTGTCTATGCTAATTTGACCAAATTTGATGAAGGATATAATTATAAGATAATTCAACATCAATGATCAAGATTCTATAAAAAACCTACTAATAATATTAATACATAAATTTTTATATAATATCAAAACTATTCGTCTACTTTTATAATAGATGATGAAAGCCTTTGGATAAGCTCTTATAGAAATATACATAGTGAGAATATGAGTCGTAAATTTTTGTCCTAATATAAATGCATCGATCATTTATGTTATGAATAGATTATAAAGTTAAGGTGTTTTTAAATCCTAAAAATGCAAAATCTTTAAGCTTTAACTCCCTATATAAGATGATATATCTTTATATTCTTCAATTTGAATTTCGTGTTAAAACTATATTGGTTTACTTTTATATGTTATATGCATATTTATAAGTTTTAACTTTATTAATTTTACATATATTCAATCGTTGATATCTGATATGAATACATGTTATTATATTTATATTATATGTATATATGTATCCCTTAACAATACCGCGGCAAAAACCTAAATCTTCTTGAAAGTTACGTAACATAAAACATTGTAGATATGCTATATACGTAACAGTAGCGGAATCACACATAAATTATCATGTGTCAATTTTTACTGGTTTTGGTTGTGTTTGTGTCTCATGTTTGGAATATTATGAGAGCACAGAAATGGGTGCCGACACTTGGTAGTAATTAAGTCATAAGTGGGTTCCATGTCATTTATGTTAATGTGCATGGACTCTCATCTGTCTATATTCTTCCTTTCCTTTTACCATTTTCCACCACCACCATTCCTTTTTATTTCTTTCTATTCGGTTCGATTTATGATATGAAAGACTAGTGAACCTTAATTACCAGCCTGGTCGGGGGACCACATCCACCGGGCCACCAGGCGTGCAGGTTGCTGCTTTGCTATTGCTCTTTCCTGCCCACTTGTGTTTTCACATATATATTTTTATTAAAATCAAATACTCAATTTCAATCCTACGGCCTATATAATGTTCATCTGGGAGACGTTACAAGATCATGCCTCAGACGTCATTACCTAGACCTCATTCGATGTCAGCTTTTTTATTTTATTGATTTTCCTATAATTTAAAATTTATTATTGAAACAATTAGTAGGAGTTTGATTGGATAAGATCTTGTTCTTTCGTCTAAATATAAACCAACTTGTGTTAAGGTCCGAAGAATTTGATGATACGTATCTTTCACAAATTTAAACGGTCGAATAGAAAAAATGCTTTTGAAAATAAAGAATCTTTATCACATGTAATGCAGGTGATGTTATCGTGATTTGAAGTTATGAACCCGCGTTTTAAATTTCTTTTCTTTCTTTTTGTCATTTAAAGCGTGAAATTTTAGTTTATTTTTTAATTTATAATTAAAAATGATAAATTAAAGACTAGGAAATAGTATGCATGTTTTAATAGGAGTTATATGTCAAATCAAATTGAATAGACCGAAGTGGTCCTGCTGGGCCTGTCAATAATGTGGTCCGGTTCCATGAGAGCCGGTTTTGGGTTCATAGGACCCACCAAAGGGGGACCATACCATTTTCATATTTCTTTCAGACTCATGTTTATCTTCCCACAACAATTTCCACCATGAATTTACATATTTTTCATTAGATAATTTGGTTGTTTTAAAATCATTTCTTCTTTCAATTTAGTTTTTGAAAAATATTTTACAATTTTGATATAATTTGTAGTAAAAATAATGATACCGATATATAATTATAAATTTCATAATTAATTATACAAATTAATGTTCAATTTTACAAATGTAACTTCAACTTTATAAATTAACATTAATTATGCATAGGTAGATCTTATGTAAGTTAAGTAGCAATCCGCTACAAAGATCTAGTGTGGGTATCATATTTTGATAAATTTATATCTTATACGAAGTTCGAAATTAACATTAATGTTGTGATTAAGATTACAATCAATGAATTTGACATACCATTAAATGATATGCGTGTTAGGAAAGTACTTTTGTTTTATCAAATCTCACACATGTTAAATGAGTATGAGAATTTCAAGTTGTGGCCAAAGAGATTCCAAGTACGTTATGGGTTGATTATTGATCACAATTTATCCATCTCGTGGATTGACTTTATTTAAGTATTAATCCAACTCTAAGTCATTTTTTTGTTTACCCGAGTTAAAGATTAGAGCATCTCCAATGCAAATATGGATTGTCTTTTAAAAAAAATGGACACATCATCAATGTCAAGGAAATGTGCATCATATGTGGCATAAATATTAATTGATAGACACTCAAATCTAAAAGGGCTCTCCAATGCTAGTCTATTCATTTCAATAATGAATAGTCAAAGAATAATATATCATTAAAGTAAATTATTATAAAATATTATTTTATGGAAGTTTTAATTATTTATTGCTGACATGGCTGTCAAGGAGGCTCTCTAGAAGTAGACATTGAGGTTGATAGCCTCTATTTTTTTTTGTGCCATGTCAGCTTGATAGTAGTTATAGAAGTTTGCATTGGAGAGCTTAATTTTAACACTCTATCAATTTATCCTATGTGGCACTCCATTTTTTCACAATCCATACTTGCATTGGAGATGCTCTTAGTGGAGTAACTTGCAAGTGAGAAAGGCACAAAGCAAATAATAATAATAATGACCACTAATATCATCGGACAGCCTGTTGAAGAGTTTGTCAATTAAAATACAAATTTCAAGTGCTGTCGGAACTGTAATCCAAACAACTCTACCGTTAAAACTAAAAATGGAAAAATGGACAAGTTGTTAAAAAGATATGAGGTAATTATTGAGACCAACTACTTTTTGTTTTTATAAATGATGCCAAGCTTTACCTGCATTTACAGTTAACTTCAAGTCTAAAAATTAATAATTCAATGTATTACTCTTATTTCATGTAAATCTATATATCTAATTGGAATTTACGGAGTGGTGATCACATACTAGCCTAATAATAATCATATTTTTTTCATTGAATAGAGATTCCAAGTTTAAATCTCCCTTCTCCGATGGAGAAAAAAAATCTAGAGCCTTGTTATTATATAAGTCCAATAACATGCAGTATTAAATATGTTAATAATATTTGTATTGAATCCAAGTATAATTCAAATAAATAATAATTAAAAAATTGAAAGGGGTTACAGAGAATCGTAAAGTTGTTTTATTTATTTCTGTGACGTGAGGGACTAGCAAAGGGAGTTATCTATTTACTTCAATGTGGGTCATTATGATTATTTCTTTTTTACATATTTGATTCGAATATTTTATTTTAAATTTTCTTCCAAACGTAGTTACAGTTACTTGTACCGGTAGCTGTAATCACACACTCAACCAACCATTTATTAATATTGTACAATTTCTTCTGCGGTAACTTGCTTTGTAATTCGGCCATCGTTTCATTCAAGAAATTATTACCCTCAAATTAGGCAATGAAGCAGCAGCTGATATCACAACACTTGTTTTGCAGAGGTTAGTCGTTAGTGCCAATAATTTATTTTATATAATTCTAATGCTGGTGATATGCTCTTAGCTTTTCTCTTCTCACAACATTAATCAATTTTAGGGTTTCCTTTCATTATTAGATATACCATAAGAAAATTTAAATATATTTGATACATTATACATATTTAATTTAAATCACAATATGAATCCATATAAAAAAAGATCTCCTTTTAAGGACAACAAAAAAACAAATCTCTTATATGCATCCAATACATTGAGTGTCTTTAGCACCATATAAAATATAAATAACCCATTATATTTATAAAACATACTAACCCATTATGGTTGGATGATAAATCATGACCTCACTTATTTCACTGCCTCAAGACTACGAGTTCTACTCCCAGTGCAGACACTTTCTTGTCCACCCATGATAGATTACTCTCTCTTACTTCTAGAAGTAAATTCCCATGCTGCACCTCTCACTTTTAAGAAAATAGTCCTAATACCGCGGTTCAAAATCAAATCGCAGCTATACCATTAACATGATAAATTAAAATGTTGACTTTAGGAATTTGAAAAAGCTAATCATCTAGGTTGGTAGAGCCCTCGGGTCTACTCATCAAAAAACAATAGCTTGTACGACACTGAGGCTGTACTTCATATAGGTACCTCGACAACTAACTTGTTTTCATAATTTAAAAATAAAATTGGAGCTTTAGATGCATTTATTTCATAACCATACAAGCCCTTGTTTTGGGGGTTGTATTGATTATTGAAAGCGACAAACCCTTTTGGGTCATCAAAATGGCCCGTTTGCCTCATTGATATAACTTTCTTCTTATGGTTAAATTTGTGTACACAAATTTAAATACAAACCACAACCTAATTTAATATCTTGTACAAGATTGCATTGAATACTTGCCCAACCCGTTCCACTTACATTATGGCACAACAACTGAAGCCTGTAGTTTTCAATGAATAGCTCTGGTCAACTCTCAATTCCTCATTCTATATTAGACGAGAATTAATCAAAACTTTTGTGAGAACTATGGGGAAAAGGTCTAATAGTCCAAATAATCGAAACTCTCTGTGATTGTTAACTGTGAACCCAATTTTTTTTCCCTCTTTTTTCCCCCTAAACGCAAAACCTAGTTATCAAGGGGGTACACAATTGCTAACCTACAATAAAGCATTGGAAATCCATCCTTCACACTATCTCCTCCACCATCCTCTTGCCGGTGTCTGATATGTCTTTGTGCATCAAACTAGGTGAAAAAAGAGCAAGCAGCAGGGGATTCCATCTCAGGCAGGAAAGAAAATCTTCCCTGCTTACACTCCCATCACCATTGCTATCAAATAGATTGAATAGATCATGAATCTACAAGTTGACAATTTAACGTTTAAGTTAGGTTGCCAAAGAGTGACAAAAAAAAGTAGTTTGGCTATAAGCAAGTGCATCTTTTACCTCAGCCTCGTCCAACTCTGGGAAGGCAGGTCTGATGGCTACTCCCAACTGTTCAAAAGCAATAAGATGCCAGAAATATATGAGTTCGATTTCATGTAACCATATAATATTAGATGAAAGCAAAGAATAAGGAAAGATCAACATGTCCGATTTCATGTAAGCATATAATATTAGATGAAAGCAAAGAATAAGGAAAGATCAACATACTTCATGCTCTGAAATGGCACCATTTCCTTGAATGTCACATTCAGCAAAGGCTGATTCACAGGCTTGCCGGAATAATGGTAGCTTCATGACATGAGCTGATGCAAATAAGAACTGCAAGCAAAATATAATACAATGATGTGAAGTTGGGCAAATATTGGGAACATAAGTTGAAGCATAATAGATTAGGTGAACATGTATTTGGGTGCATGTATCATATATGTGATATATATGCACAGGAGACATTCGCAATATAATGGTTCTCAAATTTGCTGCTCATCCTCCACTCTGATAAATAGTCAGTCTAAAAATAAATGAAATCTATAAACTATATGTGCTTAAACAAATATGGTACCCACAGGAGATGGGGAAGAAACAAGGTGGGTAATGGGTTTACCTCCTTGAATGTTATTGATCCATTCTTATCCACATCAACAAACCCAAATATCTGCATTCAAGAAAACTCACCATGAAACAAGAAATGGATATAATATTAAGTTAGGCCACATATAAAGGGACTCCTTGTAAACCAGTATACGCAATTACTTTCAATCATATCAGAACATTCATTGAACTTACAAGGTCAGCATTACTCTACAAAAACAATTGAATTTATACCCCTGACAATCTAAAATCTTCCCACAATCAACACCTTGGCCAGAAACTAACACTAGCATAGTTGCATGACAACGCAATTGAAGGTCTGTCGATCAGGTTCAGAGTAGGTATCCACATTCTGAAGGCAAAGTGGAATAGAACTTCAATCACAAGAATAACTGTTTAGGCCATGGTACATGAAAGAAGATCTAATGATTAGGAAAAAATAAGGGTTTTTGAAACCTATTAATAATCATGCAGGGAAAATATCCAAGCAGGAGTCAATATAGAAGTTTCTTATCTCCAGTTAAATAAAAGATTGCTGATATCAAGAGTCCTGAATAACCTCAATACAATCAAGTCGAGCTATTACTAAGCATCTATACATACAAATTATTTTGAATTGCATTCTTATGTACAAACTACTTTGGACATCTACCATCCCAGAGTTCTAAAAGCATGATATACAATAATAAGCCTTGTGAAAGATGAGGTCACATAAAATTTAACAAGACTTGCATCAGACATACCTCCTCGGAAAGAGCACAAGGCCTGAGTCGTAGACCTCTCAAAAACTCCGGAAGCTCAACACGACCACTGCAAATGTGATTAAATAGTGAGAACATAACAGATATGCATTTGCTACAATATAATTGCTGTAAGATAGCAATCAACTACTTATTAGATAATCAATATGCCATCAAAGCATTTATGTTGGATCATACAATGTTTAAAAGGTGAGGCGAAGCCGCGTCTCGCCGCCTTGGAACCTTATGCGCCTCAAGGCTGTCACCTAAGGCGGAATATCTGAAAAAACCAGCCTCTAGAGAGTGAGGCGACCGCCTCAACTCGCTTAAGAGGCAAGGCGATCTGAGGCGGTCCAAAGAGAGGAGAGAGAGAAGAGGGGAGAGAGAGGTAAAAAGTTAGAGAGATTCTGATGCACTAACTTCCTGTCCTATCGTCAGAGCGTGACTACGAAGATCCGGTACAGTTCGTTGGGTCAGAGAGGAGGGAGAGCGATCGAAGTAGGCTGCCAAGATCCAACAGGTGTTCCGGGGTTCCAGTGAGAAAAAGCGTTAAGAAGATGACATAGATAAGAGCAAAGGTGTAGGAGATAGAGAAGAGCACGTCGTCGAAGGACATTGTGGAGTTGATTGGAAGGGACTTGAAGGAGAGAGTGAGTTGAAGGAGAGGCTGAGAGTAGAGAGACTACGAGTCAATGACTCTGGTGTTGAAGTATTTATATAATTTTTTTATTTTATTAATATTTGTTAAATGTTATACTATCACTTTTACTAAATAGGCCTTCATATATCATATAATTACACTTTTTAATTGTTTTAAATTTTTTTGTCATGTTAACATAAGTTAGAATTTTATATGTTTGGATATTTTTGTTGAATTTGTTCTATTTGTTTGATACTTATGTTTCTGGTATTGGCTATCACTATCTTTTTCAACATTATGAAAGATTTTGTAAGTTAGGATATATTTTTACTTTTTATATATATTTTTTTTCATTTGAAATCGAGGCGGTCGCCTCGATCGCCTTGAGGCGACCGCCTTGCCTCGCCGAGATTCGATCGCCTTGCCTCACCTTTCGCCTTTTAAAACATTGATATTATAAGAGACATTATACTTTGACTTAAATTCTCTAAGAGAGAGAAAAAATGAATCTGATAGCAGGATTAAAACTTCAATAATGCATACAATCACTAGAATCTCGAAAAAGCATTAAAAAAATAATAAAAATATAAATAAAAGTTATAATGACACAACAAATGATTTATTGTCTTCAATCAGAAGTTGCGCACATTCCAAATGGATCACATGCACAGAGCAGGGGCCAGTTGCTTGTAAAAACTCAATATTTCACACTGATTATCTCATGTGAGATCCAACACATACTATTCCTTACTAGGACAAAGAAAAGATGCCTTAAAACTAAAAGCAAAACATTCCAAATTATACGTCAGTCAATCAGAAGTTAGAAGAGAATCAACTTTCACATTACCAAAAACATAAATGCTTCAACAGTACCTGGAGTCAGGGTTCATAGACAAAAACTTATCCAGAAAGTCCACAGCTTCCATGCTGCTTATATGGAATAACTGAAAAAAATAAAAAAATTAAATCATTATTTCGGTAGAAGGATTATGAAAGTACATGTTACCAACTTTAATGAGCAACCCATACACAGATATTATCAACTTATCAAAATCAGTACAATAATACTCTGGTGTAGCTGAAACTACAATTAAATAGTTTTGATGCAGTGTATTGAAAAAATATGATGCCCAGCCTCTTTGAGAGACAACTGTTTATTTACAGGCAAAATATTTTGTTTCTAGTTTCCAAGATCATCAAAAGAAAACTTGAATCATAAGGACTCACCGATTCCACCCTAGCCATTTCAATCATATAAATTGAGGCTTGTTCCTTCAAAGATCATAAAAAGAGATATCAGTGAAAAATTACTTTTTGGTTGTTCCAAAGAGGGAGCAACTCTATGTTCAACAACTGTGTCTGCAAAGAGACGCAACTCAACAAAGCATTGATAAGACAAGAGTCACTTGAAATAATAATCAATTGATTGATCAGAAATTGTACAATATCTAGCAGGAAACAGCATTTACAATGACCCTTTACCTACTAAACCCCCTTTCAGAAAGCGTGTACCCAAGGCAAGATACACAACTATGTAATATGTTTCAAACCAAAAGGCGCAATCAAAAGAACATGTATCTGAAGCAGTTGAGAGATTATTGACAATCATTTAGAAGAAGCATCTCTAAATTAAGTGACAAAAAGTGTTTCAAAAGCATTATCAAAGAGTCAAATTACCCACCAATTTTCACTCCTGCAAATATAACACTGCACATAGCTAACCGATTCAGTCTTCACAAGACTTTCACCAGTATATTAGAGAGCAGCCATCCACAAGGCCTTAGTAAGAATCCCAAACTCCCATATTCTTCCAAGTAGACACTGTAATTATAGTTTATGGGGCCTTAGAGTAGAGAATTTTAGCTCAGATGCCCACTCGCCACTACTAGGACGTCTCCAACACAAATACACATCACAGAACCAGTGATTTGTAAGCTATACAAACTAAAGAAAAGACCTCAATCATTTCTAATCCCCAGCCTCGCATTTCAAATTGAAGTTCTTCCCTAAAACAGGTGTCTGATACTAAGTCCACATGTCAGAAATTGGCCGCATAACATCTTGGTTCAAACAGAAGACAATAATAAAACACCTATGTGAAATTTTTCAAAACGAAGCATTCACCAAAACACAAAAAGAAGAAATGCATACCTTTCTTAATTGAGCTGCTTTCAAGTAAAGCATCACGTCTCCATAAGAATGAGACGTTTGCACAGCATTGAGTGCAGACGCAATAGCATGGCTGGTCTGTGTACATCCATGTTTGAGTTTACTAATAATATAAAATGTATGGCACAAGGAACATATAAATAGAAATTAATAACATATAGCAATGTAAGTCCATGTTGGTCAGGATCATTATAAGTTCAGTTACAGATGTCCAAATTTTCATGTTTCTTTTTCTTTAAACACAAGAAGTTTCTAATGGATGCACAAGGTACGAATATTATGTGTGTGCAGAAATAACCTTGAGACAATTTCACAGGTCCAACAAAGTAGCATAATCAAATATTTTACCAGTGAAAACTCACCTTCTCAGCAAAATGCATAGCATTTTCCTTTTGATTATTGTTTGGAAAAACAACAGGAAGATACTCTATCTGCTCAAATTAAAAAGACTTGGATTAATTTAAAGGTCAAAAATATGAACCTTTACTACATTTGCAACAACCGTAAATCCAAATAAAGAAACAACAGGGCACACCTCCATGAAGTTGTGAAACTGGGTGAACATTCTAAACATGAGCCTTGCCAATGAAATATTCCCCCTGAGCAACATGGAAAAGCACCCGAATTTAAAATAACATTATAAAAAAGGAAAAAAAAGAAAAGATGAGCACCAATAAGATAAAGCCAAATATAGATAGAAATGAGGTCTCCGAAAGAAGAGTATCATACCATGATTGGTCAAAGTGTACATGTGGATAGCGGACTATTACCGGTTGAATAGGGTAACCGGGGATGAAAGCACCAAGTTGAAACGAGATTATGAACTTCCCATTGGTTGTGGTTCCCTCGGGAAATAAAAGTACTCGAGGAAATCTATCGCAAGAAGCCTTTCTCTGTATTCAGATCCTCGAAAGCACATTTCTGTATCAAATAGCTAATAAATTGATAGCAATTATTTGAATTTTGCTTCATAAATTTAGCATCATATAGATTCATGAACCTACAATCGTATGTTATTACAACTGTATCTCATTTTAAGCAGTCTTTCAACAATTATCCAAAGAAAACAACTTCCATTCAAAATTTACACTTGAACCTATAGCATCAGACATTGATGTTTACGGAAATTTAAGGGCAAAAAAAAAAAAAAAATGATTTTAATCCTAAATAGCACATCAGATGCATATTGTAGCATACCAATATGATCAATTAAAAAGATAGGGTCAAGTTATAGCTACGACTAAGAAGAGCTCATAACAGTTGATGGCATTTACAATAAAGAGCAAACCCATAAGATATTATAGAAGCCGGCTTTGAGAAACAATTAGGTGCTAAAACAAATAACAAAACAGTAACAGTAACAGAGAGAGAATATCTAATACCAATAATGATGAACGAAAATATAAATAAGAAATTTTTTACCTTTATTTCATTAATAGCATTCTTCCTTGATGATTGTGAAAATCTATTAACATATATCACCTGAAAATCAAATTTAAGAGGAAGAGGAGACAGCAACATAAGCATTAGAACAGGTGTTAGAAACTGAAAATAATTATAGTTAGTAAAGTCACAAATCTACAACTAAACCTAACATGAGAGTTAAATTCACAGCATGGCAGTGATAAGGTTACCTGCATTGCTCTGATGATAGTTCCAACAAACGGTATGGAATCATGGGACTCTGACGCAACAATTGTGGGGAATAATTCATAAAAATAGAAGATAGGTTCAATGTAAGATACGTGATTAGATACAACAATTGGAGCAAGTTCCCTCGGTGCAGGTTTTCCCTTCCGTCTGATCCAATGGTAGCTGCAATAGATATAACAACAAACAGAACACATACTGAGAAAACTAACAAAATTTACAAACCCCAGCTAAACTCTAATTCAAAATCTCCCTTTCTCTTCTCTTTCTCCATTCCTCACCAATCAAGAACCTAACTTAACCCATCCAACATTGAAAGCAACGTCAACCAAGCTAAACAAGAATCTAATACAACTATCCAAGAAATTGATTCAGTTAAGTTCCAATCATTCTCTACTTCAACTCTATTTTTACCTCAAACAAATCAACTATCACAATACACAAAGCATCATACCTACAAAAACCATAAATCAACCTAAACTAATACAAGAATTTGACTTTCACCGTATAATTGCATTTCTAGCTAAACGTACTAAGAACAAAAACCGAAAAACTCGAAAAGGGAAATAAAAAAACTAATAAAACTTACAAACCCCAGCTCAACCCTAGTTCCAAATCTTCCATTCTCTTCACTTTCTTCATTTTTCACCAATCAAGAACATAAATTAACCCATCAAATGTTAAACTCACTTAAGTTTCAATCTGGTTCATGTCAACCAAACCCTCTATCCTAGTACACAAACTCATACCAAAAAAAAAAAAAAAACCAACGAAACCAACCAAAACTACCACAAACATCACAGTTTTATTAATAAAACAAAAACTCGGAAAGGGTTTTTTCTTACCCAAACGAGAAGAGAATACAACGAGTGCAACATCTAGTGACCCACATGACCCGCGAGCGCCACCTGGGCATTGGATTCTGCTTGTCCTTCCACCCCTCCAAAGCCAACTTGGTGGCAAGGTACCCCACCAATAAGCACAGCCCAAACAGCACCAATCTGGCCAGAGCAATCGGCAGGCAAACGAGAATCTTGGCAATCTCATAGAGCCCAGTGATATCCGGTGTGTCGTTTCGAAACGGGTCGGCGGTGGTCGTCCCCGGAACCGACAGCCCACCAGACCCGACAAACTCATAAGGGTTGCGAGAGGCCTGGGAGGAGGGGGAGTTGTGGTTGTTGTTGTTGATGTGGTTGCCGGGGTCGGAGTCCGAGTCGGAGGGGTCTTGGACGGCGATGATGACATGCGATTGGTCGGCGCGTGGAGATTGGAGAAAGGGAGAGGACAGATCGTCGTCGGCCATTTGATATTGGGTTTGGAGGAGATGAAGAAGAAGAAGAAGAAGAGTCAATTGACAGAAGAAATTCAAAATGAAAAAAGAGGTCTGGTGGCGGTGGTCGGGTCTTGCTCGATTATGTATGTATATGGTTGCTTGCTAATTTGTTAATTTGCTATTTGTTTGGCTTCCTCATTGTGTGGATGCTTTTACGTTCTGGGCACGTGCTCCCATGTGCCACTAATAATTATTTTTTAAAAATAAATTAAACATGAATTTAGATAAAAAAAATTTGAAAAATTTAACATTATTCTTAACTTTCCGAATTTACACTAAAATAATATGAATGTGAGCTATCAATATATTATTAATAATCATATTATTTCATAATATATAAGATGTTAACAACTTACATACTACATATTTGAACAAAAAATTCGAAGAACCTAATTTGATAGAATAATGATGAACGTCTCAAAATTTTTTATTAAAATTTATATTCAAATAATATAATATGTGAATTTTCAATATTCTATTAATAATTATATTATTTTATAATTTATAAAATATTAATAACTCGCATACTATATTATTAGATAAAAAATTTTAAAAAGTCCAGCACTACTTCGTATTAGATTTTTCAAATTTTTAGTTGAAATTCATACTCAAATGACATGACGTGTGAATTGTTAACATTCTATTATATTATCTAAAATATATATCTAAATTTATTGTCTAAATAATGTTATAAAATAATCCGTAACTATTGTATTAGTTATGAAATGTTATGTTGATAATGTGATAATTGTAATTATATATCAGTTTAACACATCAAATATGGTGGATTTTTTACAAAAAATTTGGGATAATACATCATCACTATTTCAAAAAAAAAAAAAAAAAAAAAAAAGAAGCCAAGTTTTGCATGTTTTTTGAAAATGATATTTGCATCTAATTCCATCATATTTCATGTATACATGTTTTTTGAATATGTAGTTGGAATCCTAATTCTTGAATCTCTATGCACCATGTATTTATCTAATATTTATTGGCATGTGTGTATGTTCTTCCCCTATTGTGATAGTAATAGCTAATTTTTTTTTAGAGTAAACGATGTCTGATAGCACTAAAAAACTGTACACATGTTTAACTAGCACTAGATAATTGAACTCATTTTTTATACCACCTCTCAAGGTAAAAAACCTATATTGCCCTTCATTAACAGGTTTTAAACAAGTATTTCTCTTATTGTCTCTTCATTTGAAAAGGTATTTCTCTCACTTCTTCCCTTTCCTATACTCTCGTGCAATTCTCCTTCCCAGTCGTCTGGTGTCGTCTGTTATAGTCAACACTCAAGTGCACGAATCCTTCATATTCACCATTCTTCTCTCTCCTCCACAGTCGTTGAGTCTCAAGTACGCGCCATTAAGTGTCATGTATTTTCTTATGTCAGTTAATTTCTTGTTATCTTTACGGTTGGAGATTGAGATTAAGTTTATTGATTTCGGTTTTAGGCATTCATATGCATAGATTATGTAGGTAATGAGTTTGTGTTTGTGTTTGTATTTCGGTTAGCATTTGTGAGATTATGTATAAAAGGAAATGAGTCCGTTTTTGTATTTATTTCAATTTATGTTTGTGGTTAGCATATTAAGAATGGTTTATAGAATGAAAAATTGTGTTTGTGATTATATGGTTGAGAATTACTACATACTTGTTCTGCGAAATTATATTTGTACACGGGTTGCGCCCAAAGTTTGTGTGTTCCACACCTTCAAGGTGTGTATTCCATGCCTTCGGGGTGTCTGTTCTGAGCCTTCAAGGTATGTGTTCCGCATCTTCAGGTTATGAGTTTCGCGCCTTTAGGGTATGCCTTTCGTGCCTTCGAGGTATGTGTGCCTTCCGTGCTATCAAGGTGTGTCATTCGCACTTTCAGGACGTGTGTCTTCCGCGCTTTCAAGGTGTGTGTTATGGGCTTTCAGGGCATGTGTTTCGCACCTCTAGGTTGTGTGTTTCGCACTTTCAGGGTGTGTGTGCCTTCCGTGTCTTCAGGATGTGTGTTCCTGGCCTTCAGGGTATGTATGCCTTTTATAACCTTCAAGTTGTGTG
The DNA here is from genome assembly GCA_022984855.1 of Dimocarpus longan. Lineage (NCBI taxonomy): Eukaryota > Viridiplantae > Streptophyta > Magnoliopsida > Sapindales > Sapindaceae > Dimocarpus > Dimocarpus longan. Next base: position 69,535 of record CM041025.1, read on the forward strand.
TTTCATGCCTTCAGGGTGTTGTCTTTCGCACTTTTAAGGTATGCCTTATGCGCTTTCAGAGCTTGTGTTCCTCGCCTTCAGGGTGAGTGTTCTGCTTTTTTAGGGTGTATGTGCCTTCCGCACCTTCAGGGTGTGTGTGTGCCTTCCACACCTTCAAGGTGTGTGTTATGCACTTTTAGGGCGTGTGTTGCACGCTTTCAAGGAGAGTATTTCGTGCCCACACCTTCAAGTTGTGTGTTCCACGCCTTCAGGGGATGTGTTCTATGCCTTTAGGGCGTGTGTTCTGCACCTCCAGGTTGTGTGTTTCAAGGTGTGGGTTCTGTGGCTACCTCGCCTTTAAAATGTGTGTTCCGCGCCTTTAAGGTATGTGTTCCGCACCTCAAGGTTGTATGTTTTAGGGTGTGGATTCCACGTCTTCCTGGCCTTTAAAGCGTGTGTTCCGTGCCTTCAAGGTGTGTGTTCTGCATATTCAAGGCGTGTGTTCCACATTTTTAGGGTTTCGCATCTCCAAGTTATGTAATCTGCACTCTCAAGGTGTGTGTTTCGTGCCTTCAGGGTGTGTGTTCTCGCCTTCACGATATGTGTTCCACACCTTCAGGCAGTGTGGTCTATGCCCATTTATCATTGTATACGAATGAATGTTTGTTAATATTATTTGTTTTGTTACAGGAAAATGGATGAAATTAAAATGATGATATGTTATAATGGGCAATAAGAGGAGGCACCTAAAGGTAGCCATAAATATGTTGGATTTTTAGTGAAAGGTGTACGAGTGTTGTTTGCTGTCATTTCTGTCTCCTTTTACCTCTCTTTTCCCACCGCTGAACCAACACCATTTCTCTCAGTGCCATTCGTCTTCTCCCACACCGTCGACGATCGGTCATCACTCTTCTCGTGTCGTTCTTCTCTCCCGCATCGTCTTTTTTCTCTTCGTGCCCCTCTTCCTTTTTCTTCTCCCTACCTGTCGATGCTTTCCCTTTTTATGACACATTTGGTTTTTGAAAATGACTTTTAAATGTGTGTGGCGACTCTTCACGTTTCGCCTCATTGATGATTTCCAGAACCGAAATGGCTCCTCTATCAGGTTTCAGTTTTAGATACCGAAAACACTAGTCAATAGTTTTTATGTCAGAATGTTATGGTAAGAGTAGTTTCGGAAAAAAAAAAAAAAAACCTCAAATAGTGAAATGGCTCAATAAAACATAAAAATCAGTTCTTCGGTGCTAGAAAAACATAAGATTAGTTTTTTAGTGCTAAAAAAGTCCGTCTTTTTATTGCAAAAAAAAAAAAAAATAACTAAATATTTTTTTAGTGTTTTTTCTAGGTGTTATAAGTGTAAGTGTAGTATTTAATTTTGACAGATACCGATAAACTTTAATAATATTAAATATCTTATAATTACTCATTTATAATTGTCAGGTATATCGATATATAAATATATTGTAGAATGTATTTTATATATAAATATATAATATAATATAATATTTAATATATCTAAGTCTCAAAGTCGCTAGACCTTTCCTTATTGCAAAGTGTCTAGTGTTGTAACAGTTGTTATTTGTTGCGTGCTTACAGTTTAATCTTGGTGATAACACTTTTTTTTAAAAAATAATCTTTTGATATAAGAATTTAGTTCAAACCCGCTAATATGTACATAGCAGCTCTTTGGTTAGTTTTTACTTTTCTTAAAAGAGTCCAAAATTAAATAAATATCTTTTAGAAATGAAGAAGATAACGTACGTGACGGTAATATCAAATACTACTTTGTCTAGTTTTCTACTTAACTAATCCATTTCTGAAAAACATGGAAACCTCACGAGATTTTGCTTGCTATATCTTATTTCAATTTCTAATTTTTTTTCCATTATAAATTCTTTAATATGTCCTTTTTACTCAATCAAGAATAAAAGAACTTTTATCAAAAATTCAAACAAGCGGAAGTCGATAAAGGCGACACATTACTTCAAGTTGATTGTGGACCGTTTTGGGATCAAAGCAATGACACTTAGCTGGTGGTGCAAAGCTGTAGAGCCCCACACACCGCAGATGCATTTGCAAGTTGTTCAGTTTGCTTTATAGCTAAATAGCGATAAAGATAGGACTCAAAAGCAAAACTAAAAGGCTTTGTAATAGAATTTAAAGGGTCCACAACAAGAAAAAAATGAAGCATGTTTTTGCCACCTTGGTAGCATTTTGATCTGCTTGTCACTTTCTGTTTGCATACTGTTTGATGGAAATGGGATTCATATATCTTCAGATTTCAGTCATTTCACACAAAATTCCATCTAAACATGTCAAATTAGGTTGGTCAATTTTGGGGTTTTCTTCATTTTTCTATTTAGAGATGTCGGATGCTAGAATATATTTTGGACCCAAAAAAATAGTATAATTTTTTTTTTTTTAGAAAATATCACTATATGATACTTTTAAATATTGAATTGACAATCTTGTTCCATTTCAACAAAATAAACAATTGAATCACAGACTTTTTTTTTTTTTTATACAAATACCCTTGATAAAATTGATGAGAATATATGTTACATTTTTTTGAAAAATAACTCAATTGTTACATTTATTGTAAGGATATTTTAGTATTTTTACACATAATTTAGGACTCAATTATTATATTTTTTAAAAAATGACATAAATATCGAATAATTAATTTAATGTGTTATTTTTGTACTTGTTCCTTTCTACTCCGAATCAATCATTGATATACTAGACAACAAGCAATTAAGTAGCATCATTATTATAAGTAAATGAAGTCAGAGCAGAATTTTAAAAGTCAATACAGGGCCAAATCTGGATGATGGTGTCACGTTTTCAGATCCAAAATCAGGGACAGATATGATAGTGGTGCATGTGCTACTGTGATATAAAATTCCTCAAAAGAAATTGTGAGAACCCTATTTTGAGGATCTATACGAATAAATATATTGATACATTCATGTTAGTGAACACTTGATCTGAATCTTTTCATCTTTATAATTTGTTTGCTGGACAGAGATCTATGGACTGTCAAACAATTAATTATGTGTGTGTGAGGAAGCATGCATAATTTTGGTGGTTTTGCGATCTTGGTACTAAGTTTGTTGTAATTGTCACAGGGTATAAAACATATGGGCAAATCATTTTAAGACATTGTGGCAGTGTGGACACACCTCGTGAGCTATTTCAGGCTGATCAAAACTACAATTGATGGTCTAAGGGAGTAAATCAAGGTGTTGGATAATTCAATTTTAAGTGAAGTGTGTTCAGTTTTTAATATAAAATTTTTTTAATAGAGTATGTATAAATGATTGGTAAAAAATTCATTACGCATCTTAAAACTTCAAAAGTATAACATCCATAATATGTAAAAGTAACTCATAACATAGAAATTCGCAATTCTAATATATTTAAGACAACTCAGTAACAACATAAACTCGCACTATATCAAGCAACACGAACCTTATAGCACACAAAACCACAAAAGCAAAGGCATAGCAGATTCAATACAAACAGACTAATTCCATCCAAACTAACGATGTGTGGGTGTATGTCATGACCAAATAAATGGTGCTGTAATGGTGGAAAAAACATCCACTCAAGTTTGTGCTTTCTTCATTTTCTCCATTTTCATCTTCGTCTCCTTTATCTTGTGTAAGTAAGCGGGTGGAGACACGCGCAATTTCTGCTTTGCAAAACTGACCAGCAATTGGACTGTCGAAGTAGTTGGCATGGAATGGCAAGCTTTCAGAAATGTTAAATCGTAGAAGTGGCTCGCCACGGAAAGAGCTAGAGAAGATAAGACCTCCTAACGTTTCTTTCTTATTACAAACACTATTGATGGTCCTGGAATGGGATGTTGAGGCAGCTGGTTCAGTCAGATTTCGGAGTTTATGAAAGGACCTGCTCGAAGAATGATATGCCGTATCACAATCTGTATGGTGAAGGATTCACCAGGTTTGATCCCAACTCCGTTAACTACAATGTTGAAGTCTTCAGCTTCACTGTAGCATAAAAAAATTCTATTGATTGGTCTCGTCTTGAAGCTTGACATGGAAGTTACATAAAAGATTAAAGAATTTGAGTCAGGATGGTAATTTTAAGTTCTTATATCATACCCTATAACTTTATAATAGGCCATGTATGATCGAATCCCAACTGTTCTGACCAGGTGGTGCTTTCTTTTTTGTGTGTGATGCCAATATGGAAACTTAGATTCCTATCGGGAACCTGCAAAAGATAATATCTTAACTTGAGAACCAATTATTATATATGAGATCAAGTTTTCACAATTTTACCTTTGCACAAATTTCTCTTCGCAGTCCTCGTGTATCCAGAATTTCAGGGTGTCCAGTCCTTTTGGCAGTTATTTTCTTCAACAATTACAGCATCAACCTCCAACTGGGGACCATATCTTAGAGATCCAAAAATGGATAAAAGTATCGACAAATTATATGTTAGAAAGAAAATTTTTCGTACGACACAATTATTTTAAATATGTAAATACATTATAATTTATAAAAATAAGAATAAGTACCATTTGATGACTTCTTCACAAAAACTAGTGCAACAGCATCATTCGAGTACGAATTTCAGAAGTCTCGCCTTTGAGAATCATCCCCCCTTTGAAACAGGAAGTGTCCACTTGCGTCGTCATTCTAACTGTTTCCCTGGGCATTATGTTGTCTAAAAAATGCAAAAAATTGCCACAAACTCTTAAATTAGCCATTCTATCGTGTAAAAGTACAAGATGTAGCTCATAAGTAACACGAGCTGTGTTGTACTCACCCGCCTGCACAAGAACAGGTTTCAAGTTGACAAGGTGATCCAGCTAGAGCATCATGATCGATCCATGAGATACAATAGCAATTTGCAAGAAACTATTGGTAAATTGGAGAACAACCCACCCCAGACATTATGATCGCATCAGGGGATGTACAATCTAAAACAGTGGTTGTGTACTCCATAATGTTTGTCAAAAAATTATTAATCATCTCCACTTTTGGCTCTCCAGGCAACATACCATCCTATATCAGTCGAATAAAATTATGTTAACAAATATTGTTTTAAAAGCATATGAGAGTTGGGCTACAAGATATGTATTCTATGGTAAAAAGAGATTGTTTTTACCTTCTACTGTCGTAAGAGTGGGATGGCCTCAACTTTGAGTCCAGGTACACAACCAAGAACTAGGACTATTCCACTACTATTAATAAATCTAATAGCATCAAATACTCCTCCAAAACTATAAGGAACATTCCCTTGAATTATCAACTTGGCCTACAATTGTCATTTCGTGTAAAAGCATGAGATTTGCTCCATCATTCCAAATCAAACATAACTAAATTACTTGAATGTATAGATAGATACACTAACCTCCTTGATCGTATTATTATTATCATCATCATCTGAACCAACAATTCCAACTACAGAATTTGTAATAATGGGAATTTGGGGCCCAAAATCTGGTAATCTGCATGCACACGGACAAAAATCAAGAACAAGAACAAGTTTCTAGAATGTTGAAGTAAGAAAATAAAAAGATGAGGTCAACCCCACTTGCCATGCTTCTCTAGCATGTGCAAGGTTTGAAGTTTAATGGCCATTAAAAAAAAAGGAAGTGGCAATTTTCCCATTTAATTATGGGTCGACCTATCTTGTCCTGAGAGCAGCATTCAAGGCCGTTCATTAGTTATCCTGACACTAGCAGGTGGTAAAAAAAAAAAAAAATTAGGAGAGATTATGTCTACACAAGTCTGTGAGTGGCTGCCAAGCTATGATATTGACCAACAAAGACAATGGCAAATGAGGACGAATCGGCTCAGAGAGAACAATGTTGAAAAAGCTCGTCTACAGCAGCTTGTTAATCAATAAAAAGGAAAGCCTACACATTAGATCATGAAAATATTGGAGTTAATTAATTAAAATATAGACATCCACTGGTCAAAAATTCTAAAAAACCTATTATTGTCCAACATAATTTGATAATAAAGAGCACTCATTCAATCTAATAATATTTCAAGTTTAAGTTACCTCCACCGTAAGTGATATATGAAAGAAAAAAAAAATTCCACAGAACTTGTGAAAATGGAAGCTCTCAACAACCAAACAGTCCACTCATATAATAATAATTCTTGCATGCAGTATCATATATACAACAGTTTTATAGAGATATAACATAAAACTTATAACATGAGATGGACTGGGAGAAAGAGCTGTTGCAAGTCTAGGCCGAGATAGGATCCTGTTACAAACTTTGTTCCAGGATTTGCTAATGCAGGCAGCTGATGCAAAATCTAAGGCTGGCAGTCTGGCGATTATATCTTGGAGAAGATCGTCATTATCCAAAGCAAACTGACAATCCATCTTCTGCCTCAACATAGTGCTCTCCATCTCTTGCTATGAAAATATGCCTGAATATGAAGAGTGATCAGGAGCTGCTGCTTTTACAATGAAAACTAGATGCAAAGTTGCTTGTTTTTTAAATGACAAGTGGAGAAGTTATTTTTATCCTACAAAATCCTGAAAAGGCTAATAATAATGAGAACTGTGAATTTTTTACCTTCTTTGAGAATGAGCTCTTGCTGTTTTCCTTCACCAGTTGTTTTCTTTTTGTTGTTTATCTCAATTCTGTATCTCCAGTACTATCTTATTTAATGATATTGTGCATACACAGTTTGCAAGCTAATATTGCCTATATATATCTAATTCTAATCTTATTCCTCTGGTTTTAAAATGATTTATATCATTTTTTATTTGCAAATACATGAAATATGCATGACTTATGGCTTAAATTTATTGGCTCGGACACGTGCACCTAGCCAGATGAAGTATTTTCTCAATGTACCATTTATAACGAAAAATTTCATATGGTAACAAGTTTATGGTAGAAAGTAACAAAACATATATAAAAGGTAATAAGTGTGATGTCATTGTTAACGAATACGATTGAACTTGATTGGGTAAGTTTATTGAATCAAGAGAATAGCATGACTTGACTAGAAACATATGTTACTAAGTTGTATTGACTGAACTCGAACTTGATTCATTGTATTAGACCTTGCTAATGCAACATGGATCATTTAAACCATTACAAAATCTTCTTAGGATCACCTTGTATCATTGATTAAATCACAAACAGATGCACTACTCCTCTACAATGCTGGAAAGTTTGTCCGAGTTCTTGTGCTTTGAATTTTAGAACTTAGAAGATTCGTTTATATAGAAGATCAAACTAAAAATTTAACTCTTATGGTTTAAGTTATTTTTACCGCTGTTTGTTTAGTTTGTAACCCTCTAGCCCCTGTGCTTTAAAACAAAATGTAAAATACAAAAGTTCATGTGTGTAATTGAAAAATTGAACAATGCCTAAATCTAGCAAGTACGTTGAAAGAAATATATAGCGTTGAGTTGTTATGGTATGGACATCCGTCTTTGAGCTTGATGTTTCATTTTCCTTTTTGATTTTAGGGAAAGGCCTGATTGGAAATAATTGGGGCATGCAAGAGCTATTTGATGTCATATTAAATGAAGAAGTAAGTGTATAATACAAATACAATGAAATAAAGAAATCCTTTATGGGGACTTCTGCCAATACTTGCACTCAAATGTAGATTCTTTCAGGTTAAGGAATGAAAATTTATAAGGACAACCACAACAATAAACTCCAAATTCAAAGATACAGCTTTTCATTAATAAATCAAAACTCATAGCTCATCCCCTAAATAGTCGTACATTTCACCTTTCTCTCTTAATTATGTGCTCAAGATGCACAATGTCCATGAAGGACAATGAACTACTTTCATAACTCTAAATCAATAAAATGGTGGTTTGATCAGATATGAACCATAAATGTAACCGTAATCAAGAAAATGACAGAACTAGCTTGGCTAAAAACAAGGAAAACTTCAAAAACCAGAGGTCCTCTCCTAAAGCAGGTAGTTGTGCACCTCCCCGTTCACCTCAATCGTGGGGATTCATATCCCATCAAGTGAATTTTGCAAGTTTTGAAAGTCTGTCAATTAGGGGCCATGTCAATTTTGTTCTCCTCATCAAGACATTTCCAACCGCATATTATGGGCAAAAATCCAACCGTATGTTTTCCTACTAACGGGTGTTCACAAGTATCCTACACCAACGCTCAACTTAATCAAAGTTGAAACACAGACAGACAAACCACATCCAACTAACGGTACGGATTGCATGACATTACAAGAAAAACTGTGCTGTGATGATGCAGAAAGCATTCTTCTGAATTGGACACACGAGCAATTTCACCGGTGCAAAACAGACCAGCCACTGGCATGCCAGGATAGTTGGTGGAGAATGGAAAGCTTTGAGTGACACGGAGTCCTCGAAGTGAATCACAACGGGAACAGCAAGAGAATATCAGACCTCCAAAGACTTCAGTCTTATTACGGACAGAATTTATAATTCCTGAATGGGAAGTCGAGGCTGTTGGTGTCATCAGAAGTTTGAGTTCATCATAGGCATTGATCATTGAAGAAAATGCCATCTCGCCATCTGTATGGTAGAGCATGAAGGAATCACCGGGTTCGATCCCAACACCATCAACAACAATCTCGAAGTAGTCTGCTTCTCTGTAGCATTAAAACATCTTTTGGTTATTATAGTCCTGGATCCTGAGAAGAAACTAATATAAAAACATACAATGGTTCATAACTTACTTCAAAATTTCATAATAGCCCAAATATGGTCTTTGTGACCCATTGGAGCACTCGATTTGACGTGTGACCCCAATGTAGATAATTAAATTTCTATCATGAATCCGCAACAGGTAACCTCTCAATTTGATTACCACTGGGATAAATATATATATATTTTTATTAAAACCGCTTAGAAAATTAATTAAAATTACATCTAAAGCTTAGTTTTCATTAAAAAAAAAAAATTACCTTGGCACGAATTTCTTTACAAAGTTCCCGGGTATCAAAAATTTGAGGTTGTCCTACCAATCTGGCAGTCAACCAAGTTATCTTTTCCGCAGCAGCAGTTATGGTGCCATTAACCTTTAGTTGGGGACCAAATGGTGCTAATCCATTTGATAGTGTAACCCTAAATTGGAATTTTCTTCCCACTGTTTGTTCAATCAAACCACATGTAAAGTAACTCTTATAGGGATGCGACGATGAATAAAAAGCATCGACAAATTATATGGTGAAGAAAATTTTTTTGTATAAATGATACAAATTTTAACTACATAATCATAATTTAAAAATAATAAGTACCATTTGAGGAATTGTCCTTTGCAGATACTAAAGCAACAGCGTCAGTGGAGTACAATTCTCGAGATCGAGAATTATCCCTACTTTCGAACACGAAGTGTCCACCTGCGTCTCCCACTATAACTGTTTCTTTGGCCAAGTTGTTGTCTAAAGTACAAATGTAAAAATGCTACAATTTCTTACATTAAATATAGTTATTCAATCATGACAAATATAATAAATAGGTGACTGAGTAATCTATAAGTAGCATTGCACTCACCCATATGCACAAGAACAGGTTTTATGTTGATAAGTTCATCCTGTTAGAGCACCATGCATCGTCGATTCATGAGATACATTATATAATTGCAAGAAATTATTAGTAAATTTAAAAAAGCAACTTACCTCATACATTATGATAGCATCAGGGGATATACAATTTGAAACACTGGCTGTGAACTCCTTAATGTCCATCAAAAATTTGTCAATCATCTCCGCTTTTGGATTCTGAAGGAATCTACCATCCTATACAAAGCAAATAAATATGTTAACAAGTGTTTGTAATGATAGTATTTGTAATGATTGGAATTATCCCTACTTTCGACTATTCTGAAGGATTCTGAAGGAATCATTACAATCATTCCATCTGCAGTATTTGTAATGATTGGAATTCTGGAGGGTAATTTTTGGGTAATCTCCATACGACACAAGATCAAAAACATGAAACAATACGTAATGTTGAACCATAAATAATGTTAGTGAAGAATCAATACAAGTCGGTGTGTCTCTTTCAAGCTGTAATTTAGACCAACAAAGACAATAGCAAAATGCGGACGAATTGGCTCAGATAGAACCTTGTCCAGAACCTCTTGTACAGCAATCTGTTAACCAGGAAAAGGAAAAGGATCAGGATTTTCTCTCATACTGATCTTTATGCTAAGCACAAAGATAACAGAAAAAAACTTACAGTTGGACAATGAAATCAATTACGAAAGAAGATCACGGAAAAATGAGAGTTAGTTAATGAAAGTGTGTACATCCAATGATAAACAATTCTACAAAACTTGTGTAAATGAAATAAACTTCTCAGCAACCAAACAATCCCTTATATAATAACTATTGCACCATCGTATACAACAGGCGGGTATAGAGATATAGCAACTTACATCAAGATAAGCGTTTAGAGAGAGAGCTGCTGTGAGTTTAGGTCGCGATAGGATCCGATTACAAACTTCGCTCCAGGACTTGCAAACGCAGGCAGCTGATGCAAAGTCTTTGGCTGGTAGGTCTACTGAGTACCTTTTGGAGAAGATCTTCATTCTCCAAAGGCAAATCAACATTTATCTCCTCCCTTAACGGCGTGCTCTCCATCTCTTGCTATGAAATTTGTTGAGTTCATATGAAGAGTGATCTGGATACTGATACTCTTATAATGCAAAAAAGATGTAAACTAGTCAGTTTTTTCTATGACAAATGGAGCAGTTACTCTTTATCTTCAGGATCCTGGACAGGCTAAATTTCATGTAGGCCATTGAGACTTTGATAGTTGTGGATTCTTTACCTTTCTTTTACGAAGCTTGTCCGGAGGTTGATACCTTAAATTGATTTTCTCTTGGTGTGTTCCTTCACCAACTTTGTTGTTTTTGTTGTATCTCTCAATTCGGCAGCACCACCTTATTTATAGATATTGTACATACATGGTTTGCCAGCCAAGTAATTTGCTTGATTATTTGCGAGAACTTCTGCCCATATATGCATATAGCAGTCTCTGATTCTACGTCTCTCAATTCTAAAATAATTTTGATCTTCTCCAACGTGGGAATGACCAATTACATGAAACATTCATGCCATATGGTTTAATATTATTTGCTGATACACGTGCACGTGAGAATGATAAAGTTTACTTCCTCATTGTGACGTTTACAACATAGAGTCACGAACTTATATGATAACAAGTTTACAATACATAATAACAAAACATAAGTAACAACTGTGACATCATAGCTGATGAAAGTGATTGAACTAAGTTTAGAAATTTTATTGAAGCAATAGAATAGCATGACAAGGCTAGAAATATCCATTAAAATAGTATTGACTAAACTCAAACTCAATTTTAATTAAATGGTTCAAAGTTTAATGAAGCATTCACACCATATGGTTTAATGTTATTGGCTCATAGACGTGCACATGAGAATAATGAAGGTTATTTTCTCATTATGACATTTACAACATAGAGTAACAAATTTATATGGTAACAAGTTTACAATATAGATAATAACAAAACATTAGGTAACAACTGTGACGTCATATTAGCTAATGAATGTCACTGAATTAAGTTCAGAATATTTATTGAAGCAACAAAATAGCATGATAAGGCTAGAAATATCCGTTACTAAATAGAATTGACTCAACTCGAACTTGATTTTTAATTAAAATGTTCAAATAAATGAATACTTTTATAAATAAAAATTAAAAATATTAAGAATAGATAACATTTTTTTTATAACCCCTTTGATGAATGCTTGATTAATTCATTATTATTTGTGATGAGTCATTGACTTATTAGCCCATCTTGATACTGAGAGTTTGATTTTTTTTTTGTTTACTATTATCGGATGTATTTATCTACAATTTTTATTTTCAAAATATTATTTTCTATACCTACTATATATCAAATGCAATTTTAGATTTTGAAAACAATTTTTTTTTATTTTAAAAAAAAAATAGGTATTTTTTTTTTTTTGAAAAACAACAAAGAAAAATGCTAATAGTTGCACTTTTAAACTCAAACAATCTTATTAAAAAACCATCTTAAAAAATTAAATCAAATTATCTTTGAAAAGACATACTTCTTGAATTTGAAAAAAAAAAAAATGAATACTAGAAATACCTAAAATACTAAACAATTTTTTTTGTTATACCATAATATTTGAAACACACTTTTATGTCCTGCTAACATTTTTGGTGTCAAATAATATGAGCACCAAAACTTCAGATCACAAAATTTGAAGTAGCTATTTACATTCCATTTCTTCAAACCAACCAATACACATACGATAAATAATGGAACACTATTTATGAATTAAATATATAGTGTATAGAAGTATCTTACAACTTCACAAATATAACAACAATAACACAAAAAAACTCACAACCTTAAAATGTAAGACTTTCTGAAAAGCTCTTGTACTAGTTGATATGCTTTAGAACAACCTAACAAGCACATCAAGTTGAACTTATATCATTCTAGATAATAACATATGAAAAAAGAAAAATGGGACACAAGCAGCATTCAACTTTCATTCAAAGGGAAATCATCTGTTGCAACACTGACAAACGTACAGTCACAGACCTCATCTAATCCAACCTAACGTTGTGAGGTACTGTATGACATGACTAAATGAATTGTGCGGTAATGGTGAAGGAAGCATCCAATAGAGTTCGAGTTTTCTTCTTCTCCTTCATCACCATTTCCATCACTATCTCCATCTCCAGCTTCCTCTTCTAGTGTAATCAGGCTTGTCGAGACACGTGCAATTTCTCCTTTACAAAACAGACCAGCCAGTGCACTGCAAGGGTAGTTGTAGTAGAATGGTAAGCTTTCAAGGATGTGGAATCCTGCATCTGGGTCATCGCGGAACAAGCAAGAGAAGAAGAGACATCTAAGTATTTCATTTTTGTCATAAACACAATTGACGGTGCTGGAATGGGAAGTCGTGGCAGCTGATGCCTTCAGATTTGCTACCTCATTAAAAGAATTGGTCATGGAAGAATATGCTGTATTGCAGTCTGTGTGGTAGATGTTGTGCAAAATCGCAAGTGAACGAGTCGAACAAGTAATAAAGTAGTGAGAGAAGTATCGTCCCACGAGGATTGTTGTTAATTAATGCCCAAAATTAAAATAACTTAACTTTTATTTGGTAGATGAAATTTGAGTAAATGAGTTGATAACTATGATTAAATTTAATTGCAATTGAAAATAAATGAAAATTAATTCAATGAATAAAAACTCTAAGATTATGATTTCACCATAACTAATCTGTTCCTCCCTTTTGTTCTTTTTAACAAAAATTAACTATCCAGTTGCTAGTCGAGATTCCCTGAATTATTCACATAGTGACAGACCCCGTTTCTGCACTTCCATTTCCGTATAGACGGCAGCCTGCCGGCAACCCCACGGTAACCCTCCAGCCTATACTTAATCCGACTGAAAGATTCCCGTGAAGTTAAGCCGTTTTTCCCTATTGAAAACTTTTTTAATTACACATTTATATAATAGACTTAGTAAAAATTTGGGCAGCATAACTGTTATTTTTCTAAGATTACCACCCTGCAAATTTGGTAAAAACTTTAAACACTTCTAAAATCAATTGGTTTTTCCCAAACTTCTGGGCCTCAGGCCTTCAATTTATCAATTCACAAGCAACCACAAGCATGTCATCAATTTTCAAAATAAATTAAAACACAAAACAGTACGTCATGCATTTATATTTACTCATACATGTTCAAAAATAAGAAAAACTTATATATTATGTCATATACAATTAATTAAGTATTTCCCAAAATAAACTACATTTATACAATCACAGCAGTACAAGCACTCCCGACTCCATCTACCTAGTCCTGAACTGGAGTCTCTGATCCTGATATACCTGTACCTGTACCTGCATCTGTCCCTGGGGAGGTTTTGTTTGTAAAACATAAAACAGTATAAGCTACACGAGCTCAGTGAGTGTTGTAAGTTTTTATTTTCATTTTATCTTTATAAAATTCCTCCCTTAGTTTTAAAATACTTTATAAACCTCTCATCGCTGTAATATGAAAAATCAATTTTTCTCTCAAAACCATTTTTCAGATAAATGCATGGATAACTTATTTATGTAAATATCATTCAATTCCATTATAAAACTAAAAGATACGATAAATTATCATATAATTTCAGTTTTCTGCATAAAATATAAATAGTGGTGGCATTATTATTTTTGAAAAGTCTCTGAATAAAACGAGCCAACCACTAATGGTCCGTACCATATGGTATCCTAGGTATGGAGCGAAATTTTGCCTCGCTCCGGCCTTCCCGGTATTTTTTCTCGTTCAGGCCATCTAATCCGGTATTACGTAACGGAATTTTTCCCTCGCTACGGAGCGGTATTTTTCCTCGCTCAGGTGGAAGCTAGCTAATAATATACCCTATACGTGCATTAGGCGACACACTAAACTGAACAATTAACTCGATACAATCCCCCCTGCGGGTTTCCTCCCGCTGTTAGTGACAGACACTCCCAACACTGCCAATGCACGCTTCGGGTACTCAACCTCAACCGGAAATAACTGTAAGATCTACCAAGCATACCATATGTTCAATATATATTTCCATCAAATAATTTTTCACCATAAATACTTATCTCGTATAAACTTTTCAAATTTAAGAAATCCACATCTCATATAATCATTTATAGTCCATGCAAAATATTTTTCATATAATTTCATTTATTTCAAAATCAAACTATAACATATCATAACATAAACTTTAAAACATTATATCCAAAATATTTTAAATAACACTCACCAATTATTGATTCACAAAATCACACGCTTTCGGGTTTCCTCGATTCCAAATGTAATTCTCGCCGTCCTAAAATTAAATCTACAAAATAATATAATATATAAAATTTTTAGTACGGTTGCCATATTGGAAAAATAGCCCTAAAAATGAATTCTACACTTAAAAACGAGTCCGTAGACACGTCGGGAACTAAATTTCGAGTTCGGGAGGTCAAAAATCTTACCTCGACCGTGAACGGTGGCCGACGGTGACTTTCCGGCGTCGGATTCCGGCGACCTCGGTGGTGGGAGGTATGGTTAGGTGGGTTTTGTTGTCCTCGACACACTAATCACGAAAACGAGGTCGATCGGCCTCGGAATTGCTTCGTTTGGCCGGAATCTACAAAAATAAAAGTTGGTTAACCGCCTTACTTCGTCTACTGAAACGAAGACCCAAACGGTGATAAAAATTGATAAAATTGGTATCTATAGAATCTACGTCGCACGAGCTTTCCAACGGTACCAAGATCGGCCAAAACGGAGCTCGGATGAGGTCGGAACGAGAGATTGAAGTTGGGCTCGCAGAGAGAAAAGCTGCTGGAAATTCTGAGGAGAGAGAGAGGAATGACTCGGCTGGATGAAGAAGATGACGATATAATCCGGCCGAATTATAATTTGCCCCCTCAACTTTTCAAAAATTATGATTTTAACCTAAACTTTTAAAAACATAACTTTTTAGTCCTTACATTATTGCCCAATTTTTATAAAATTTTTCACTTTCACTATTTTCTTCAATATTTCTTTTAATACTATTTTCATACCTCTAAATCAATTATTTTACCATTTCTTGAGCTCGAAATCGCATCCATAAATTTCATCATAATCCAATTTTATAGTTGGGCACTCTAAATTATTATTTTATTCCATAAATGAGACATACGTGTACAATACGTATATAATACTAAAATAGGGATGACATATTACACATAGCCCCTCCCGAGGTCTAAGGAAAATACCCTATAAAGATTAACTGCTATGTTCCCATGCAAGTCAAAACATTAAAGGATTCATTAAGATTTATGGATCTCTTTTATAGACTACACAAACCATGCAGGTATATTCCTATCCTATATGTAATTTATGACATTAAATACAATGAACTAGACACATAAATCAGCTTCCGCTATCATTATGATTAACAATTCAACTAAATAGTGGCCAATTATTTAGAAGCATTAAGAACAATATTAAATGCATCAACCAAGATAGAAAATCATTAATTGAATTGAACAAAGGTTTGGAACATCAAAGTTAGGCTACATCATAACCTTAGAAAACAAATCTACTCCATAATAGAATTTACAAAAACTAGAAAATTAAACATAACAAGAGATAGGAAAACTTAGTGGATTGAAGCTTCACCGTAAAATTTCTTCCTCTGCTTTACTCCTCCTCTCCAAGCTCTCTCTCTCTTTCTCTAAACTACTTATTGTTTTGGTTTGTGATGGAATGCTTAGAATGGTGATTCTAAGGCCTATTTATAAGCCAAATTCACCTCCAATTACATCATCGATTGCATCATCGTTTCCTGATTTTCCACCATTTTGCATCATCGCTTGCATCATCTTTCACCTACCCCATTCAAAGTCAACTTTCAAATTGCATCATTGCTTACATCATCGTTCACCTACCCCATTCAAGTCAACTTCTATTACATCATTGCTTACATCATAATTTTGATTACATCATTTCTTACATCAGCATGACATAATATTTATTTCTAGAATACCCTATCTTTAAACAGCGATAATTTCTTTATGCGATCTCCGACTCGAGTAATTCTTGAGGCGATGAACTTGCTGGGAATGATATTCATTTTGTAGCGATGATCTTGTCTTGAACAATATTACTTGATGGGGTTCACATGCGCATTTTTAACCAATTTTATTCTGAAAATAAAAATAAAAGAAATGTGAAATAATTTACTTAATAATAATAAAAATATTAAGAACTAAGCAAGAATTCAAATTTAAAAAGATAAAATAACTCTATAAATATAAAGTTATCACACCCCCAAACTTAAGATTTTGCTTGTCCTCAAGTAAAACTAAAACTAACAATCTAAGCTAAAACCACAAAAAATTAAATCACAATCCATTTTCGTAGGTAAACACGATGACATTGAGCATATGCCACAAGCCTTTAAACCCCTAGGTGTCCCTAGTAGGAGGAGTTGTGTCTCCTGAGGGTTTACCAGCAACGATACCCACAAACGTTAAAAGATTCCACCCATAACTTATCAATATCTCACTAAGTACAACTTAACAGAAATCTCATACATGCATGATCTTGTATCAGGACTAAGGATAAGTCACTAATGATCTAAAACAGAATCATCAACAATCTCACACCACTCTCAGAGCAATTTCATTTCAAAACATCATATTCACATGTCATGGACTTATTTCGTTTCGATTCTAATCCTCACAAGATATCTCTCATAACCCTCATGAATCCTACAGCAAACACTCATGCAATCATATGTGATAGAGGTTATGTAAAGGCATAGCAAGCGTCATTTACATCACATATGAATATAGACGTTTAAAAAGAACCGCACTTTCAAGTGAATAGATCTCATGATTGGAATCAAATACTAAGAACGTAGATAGAGCATGATGACAGACTTCAACTCTCAAATTGGACTTCCTCTTGAAGATCAATAGGCTTTATTAAAGATTGTATTTGGGTTATGGTTAATTGACATATAAGAAATTTTAGGGTACAGGTTCAACAAGAACTTATGATCATACCAAAGTACTTCATTTATTCTCCTTACTTCATCACAACATTTTTTTTTCTTCTTTTCTTTTTTTTTTCAACATTTTTTTTTTAATTTTTTTATTTTAGAAACACATAGTGTAAATGTTAACACTTCAATTCTCTTCTCCTCTTTTACTTCATCGCATGATCTCAAACTTCATAAGGTATGACTAAATTTAAAGGCTCAATAGGGTCATTTAATAAAGGTAAACAGAGAAAAATGTTTAAAGTGTTTGGCTTCAAAGGGTTTATGATGTGTCTCCATTTAAAGTAGGCTAGTAGGCTTTTGTGGAGTAAAAATGACCTATATTACTTCTAAGAAGTCGATCCAATTTTCAAATCAAAACAACTCATGTTATCTACAATAATGATTTGTTCTTCAGTATTCAATGCAAAACCTATAGAGATCATCTATTAAGAACAAAGTGAAGAGTGTTTAAGAGTAGAAACAAATAAATCTCTCAAAATGAAACGTTTAAAAGGCTCAAATCCTCACCAAGGATAATCTCCACTAATAGTCCATAGTTCATGTAAACATGATATTTATCCACTCAATTAACTAAGATCATGACATTTAAAAGTCTCAAATCATGCAAAGATGTTCATGGGTATTCCTTAGTAAAGATATTCAACCAAAAACATGCATTAAGACTTCATTAATAAATACAAAGTAGTTAGTCGACTTGTTAGGGCAGAAAGAAAAAATAATAAAACAAATAATGAAAATCTTTTTGCATTTTTTTTTTTTTTGAAAATGAAAACAAAGATGCGTATCAAGAACACAAAAGTACTCCTTACTCTGCCATCTTTTGATTTCAACTCGGACCAGTTTTTGAATCTTATGGTTTTAATAATAGCAAACTCTACCCCCCAAACTTATTTGAGACAGTGTCCCCAATGTCTAGTAAGATAAAAAGAAGAAAAACTCAAATGGAAATGCTATTAATAAAACCATAGGATAAGAAAGTTACAACCAGAGAGTAAGATCCAGTGCACGCTTCTTGTTACCGCTTGATTCAGGAGTCCAAACCACCTGCGACATGATTGGATCAATTTCGGGTACAAAGTCTTGCAGTTGATCAATCAGTTCATCAGCACTGGAAGCTGAGACTAGAATACGCCGGTTTGCTTGAATCATAAAACCCTGTTCCACAGCATGATCAAGAAAAGCCAATAAACCATCATAAAAACCGTTAGTGTTAAGCAAACCTAATGGCTTTTTGTGAATGTTGTAATGGGCCCAGGACGCAATGTTGAAGATTTCTTCAAATGTTTCCAAACCACCAGGTAACGCGATAAAGGCATCAGCATTGAGTAACATGTACGCCATTCGTCCGTGTATGCTCGTGACCTGAAACTCATTACCTATGCTCGTACCGATGATATCTTTCCTTTCAGCCAAAGGCTTTATTGCGACACCGATGGTTTGCCTACCTCCAACAGTTGCAGTTACCGCGACAGAACCTCTCAGTCCTAAACTGCCTCCTCCATACACCAAATCTATGTTTCGGGTAGCTAAAGCAGTACCAAGCTCAGCAGCTGCCTTTGAATATTGTGGACTCATCCCAGACTTTGGGCTACAAAAAACACAGATGTTTTTGAATTTACTGCTCGAGGGTTCTGCCATTTTTTTTTTCATAGACAACGAATTATTTGTTATCAGTCATAATCACTTATTTAAAGAAGATGAAAGAGTAAAAGAACAGTTTTACGATGCTACACAGTATTGGTCAGAGGGAAAAGGAAATGTTAAGTGTAGAAATGTCAAAAAGAAAACACAATCTTCGAGAAAAAAAAATAAATAAATAAAACAAGCCGTTACAAATACAAAATTCAAAAAGTTCGGCGACGAAACATCAAAAAATAAACACAGACATCGAAAAAGTAAACACAAACATCGAAAAAGTAAACACAAACGTCAAAAAGTAAACACAGACATCGAAAAATTTTGAAAAGAGCTGCTAAAAATAAAAATGTTCGGTGATGAAACGTCAAAAGTAAACACACTTATCAAGAAAGCTTGAAACGACCTAAAAATCCAAAAGGACAGGTAAGGAAAAGTAAACACAATTATCAAAAAATTTGAAACAGACTGCTAAACAAAGAAAAAAAATTGATGCTACAGTAGTTGTGATTGTGGCTCACATCTTCCTCTGGTTTTACGTCCAGAAACGGCTTAAACAACTTCTATGAGTTGAGGATTGGCTTCCCATCCAGTTTTCTTATAAACTGGCAAACAGGGTCTTTTACAGTCAGATTCCCAAGACTATAACGCTGTTTCTCTTTACTGAATAACTCCCATAAATCTAAAAGAATACGTTGAACTTTCCCACAAGGATTCGTCTCAAGAGTCTCACGGATGTTATCCAGAGACTCCTTACTCAGTCCATCCTTTATGCATTTGATTTTATCTTCTCGATTTATGGATAAATATCCAAGATTTTTACAGCTTGTGTCGCAGTTACATCTCGCACACTTATGACAGACTTCCATTCTCTTAGCTCTCCTCTTCTTTGAGTAAGAACTTCTTCCTAATCCTGGTAAACGTTTAATTAATGAATCATTCAACTCACCTGCTAAACGTACCTTAGCTTCGATGATCCACTGAATATGCTCTGGAAGACCTAAAGATGTTAGTGCCCTCATTCTTTCGAGTCTGCACTTGTAAATCTTTCTGAGTACATCTTGGGGTAGAGTAGGGAAATGATTTTTCAGTGCTGCAAGACTTGTCTCCATCTCTGAAAGAGAAAGAAAAATTATCAAAGAAAAAAAAAAACAAAAACACACAAAGAATACAATAACACACAATAACACACAAACAGAGAAAAACTAGCTAAAAAGAGAAAAACTTGGGTTGCCTCCCAAGAAGCGCTTAATTTATAGTCGTTAGCTTGACTGTTGAGAACCGCCTTAAGTTAGGTTTGAAAGCGCGATAGTGGATTTCTATTGAGGCTCTTCACCATCCATGTAAACTTTGAGTCGTTGTCCATTGACTTTGAATCGACGATCTGCACTTTGAATTTCAACAGCACCATGTGGAAAAACTTGAATAACAGTGAAAGGCTCAGACCATCTAGAGCGTAGCTTACCTGGAAACAAACGTAATCGTGAATTAAACAAAAGAACCTTCTGTCCTGGAGTGAAATCTTTGTTTAAGATCCGTTGATCATGCCACTTTTTGGTGCGTTCTTTATACAGCTTAGCATTTTCATATGCACCATGACGAAATTCATCCATCTCATTGAGTTGCAATCTTCGCAGAGCTCCTGATGCTCCTATGTCGAAATTCAACTTTTTGATAGCCCAGTATGCACGATGCTCTAGTTCAACGGGTAAGTGACATGCCTTTCCGAATACCAACTTGTATGGAGACATCCCAATCGGTGTTTTGAATGCTGTTCTGTAGGCCCATAATGCATCATCAAGCTTTTTCGACCAGTCTTTTCGAGATGCACTTACCGTCTTTTCCAAAATCCATTTCAGTTTTCGATTTGAGATTTTAGCTTGTCCATTGGTTTGCGGGTGATATGCTGTAGCAACTTTGTGTTTGACTCCATATTTGGCTAGAAGAGCATCAAAATACCTATTGTAAAAATGCTTCCCTTCATCGCTGATGATTGCTCTAGGAGTTCCAAATCTGGTGAAGATATTTCTACGCAGAAAATTCACCACTACTTTGGAGTCATTGGTTGGTGCAGCAATAACTTCAACCCATTTTGACACATAATCCACGGCCACCAGAATATAGAGATTCTTGAAAGACGGTAGAAATGGTCCCATGAAATCGATACCCCAAACATCGAACAACTCCACTTCCAAAATGTTGTTTAAAGGCATCTCATGCCTTCGTGAAATGTTATCTGTGCGCTGGCACTGATCGCATGCAGCAACATATGCTTGAGCATCCTTAAAAATGGTGGGCCAATAGTATCCGGATTGGAGAATTTTGCCTGCAGTTCGATTAGCCCCAAAATGTCCACCATAATCAGAAGAATGACAATGGTGGAGAATATCTTGTGCTTCATCTTTTGAGACGCATCGTCGAAGGATCTGATCTTGACATAACTTGTACAAGAACGGCTCATCCCAATAGTAATGTTTTACGTCTGCCAAGAATTTCTTCTTTTACTGCCATGAAATGTCAGGTGGATAAACTTTGTGAGAAAGAAAATTAACAAAATCAGCATACCATGGAACATTGCTTGTATTCAGAACAAAGAGCTGTTCATCAGGGAAAGTCTCTTTAATGTCTATGTCAAGATCCTCCTTATCCCCTCGTTGCTCTAGTCTAGAAAGATGGTCGGCCACCACATTTTCACTTCCCTTCTTATCTCGAATCTCTAAATCAAACTCTTGTAACAGAAGGACCCATCGGATCAGGCGTGGCTTTGCATCTTTCTTCTCCAGAAGATATTTGATGGCTGAGTGATCCGTGTATACAATGACTTTGGAACCGATCAAGTACGGTCAAAATTTATCGAATGCGAAGACTACAGCTAGAAGCTCTTTCTCAGTGGTAGCATAATTGACCTGTGCATCAGTTAATGTACGGCTAGCGTAATAAATGGTATGAAAAATCTTACCAATACGTTGTCCTAGCACGGCTCCAATGGCATAATCACTAGCATCACACATCAGCTCGAACGACAAAGCCCAATCAGGTGCAATAACGACTGGGGCTGTCACAAGGGCCTTTTTCAGTATCTCAAATGCCTCTTTACATGCATTATCGAAGTGGAATGAAACACCCTTCTCGAGTAAATTGCATAATGGCTTTGTGATCTTCGAGAAGTCCTTGATGAATCTTCTGTAAAACCCTGCATGCCCTAAGAAACTTCGAATGCCTTTGACAGATGTTGGTGGTGGCAGCTTCTCAATTGCCTCAATCTTGGCTCTATCAACCTCGATGCCTTTAGCTGAAACTTTATGACCTAAGACGATCCCTTCTTGTACCATGAAATGGCATTTCTCCCAGTTAAGAATCAGATTTGTCTCTTCGCATCTTTTCAGTACTTGTGCTAAGTTATCCAAACAAGAATCAAATGATGAGCCAAATACTGAAAAATCATCCATAAATACCTCAATGAAGCGTTCCACCATATCTGAAAAAATTGACATCATACACCGTTGGAAGGTGGCGGGTGCATTGCATAGACCAAACGGCATTCTCCGAAACGCGAACGTTCCATATGGGCATGTGAATGTAGTCTTTTCTTGGTCCTCAGGTGCTATAGAGATCTGATTGTAACCAGAATAACCATCTAGGAAACAGTAATAAGGGTGACCTGCTAATCTGTCGAGCATCTGATCAATGAAAGGTAAGGGGAAATGATCTTTCCTGGTCGCCTTATTTAGTTTCCTATAGTCAATGCACACTCTCCATCCGGTTACTGTTCGTGTTGGAATCAGCTCATTGTTTTCATTGGTGACTACTGTCATGCCTCCTTTCTTTGGTACCACTTGCACCGGGCTTACCCATATGCTGTCCGAAATAAGATAAATGATACATGCATCCAAAAGTTTAAGTACCTCTGCTCGGACAACCTCCTTCATGTTTGGATTTAAACGTCGTTGGTGCTCGATGGATGACCGGTACTTATCCTCCATGAGAATTTTGTGTTGGCATATAGATGGGTTGATTCCTTTAATGTCTGCGATTGACCATCCAATAGCCATCTTGTGTTCTCGTAGTACTCTCAAAAGCTTTTCCTCTTGTTCTCTACTTAGAGAAGATGAAATAATGACAGGTAGTGTAGATGAGGTACCTAAGAATGCGTACTTGAGATGAACTGGCAGTGGCTTGAGCTCCAACTCTGGTGGTTTTTCTGTTGATGGTACCGGTTGTCTCTTACTTGCTCCAAGTTCCTCGAAAGGTCATCTGAAAAATATGGAAGATGAAGCTTCCAATTGGTTAGCACATTCTGTGATGTTCGGACTTTCTGAGTTTGGTGCTCCATGTAGGCAAGCTTCAAGTGGATCTTTTGGAGTGATAGTTTGATGTATTCCTTTGATACATTCATCCACCACATCTACCCTCAAACAGTTGTCAACATCATGTGGATGTTTGAGAGCTTTCAGCACATTGAATGTCACCTCTTCATCTTGAACTCTGAGTATGAGTTGACCTTTTTGTACATCAATAAGGGTTCTCCCCGTTACTAGGAATGGTCTACCCAAGATGATGGGTATTTCTTGATCTTCCTCCATGTCTAGCACAATGAAATCCGCAGGAAATATGAATTTATCTACTTTTACCAGTACATCTTCTATAATTCCCCTTGGATATTTGATTGAACGATCAGCTAGCTGCAACGATACTGTAGTGGGTTTTGCTTCTCCAAGCCGAGTTTCTTGAAAACGGAGAATGGCATTAGGTTGATGCTTGCACCGAGATCACATAATGTTTTTTCAATGAATGAATCACCAATGGTGCAAGGAATTGTAAAGCTCCTCGGATCTTTGAGTTTGGGTGGTAGCTTTTTCTGCAAGATTGCACTGCATTCTTCGGTCAAAGCTACCGTTTCATGTTCTTCCAGCTTCCTTTTATTTGATAGGATTTCCTTCATGAACTTCACATAGCTGGACATTTGTTCCAGAGCATCTGCAAAAGGAATATTAATTTACAGCTTCTTAAAAACTTTCAGAAATTTAGAAAATTGCTTTTCTAATTTCTGTTTCTGAAATCTCTGAGGGAAGGGTAATGGTGGTTTGTATGGTGGCGGATTGTCTGGGAATAACTTTGACTTTGGCTTCTCTGCTTCTTGTTGTTCAACCATCACTTCTTCTTCTTTCTCGTCTGCTCTTTTGACAGGTTCTTTCAGCATTTTATCGCTTCGTAACGTGACAGCCTTCAGGTGCTCCCTAGGATTGGTCTCTGTGTTGCTTGGTAGGGATCCTTGAGGTCTTGCAGTCAACAAATTCGAGATTTGACCCATTTGTACCTCCAGATTTCGAATGGAAGCTGCTTGATTCTGGAGCGTGGTGTCTGTTCTCGTCATAAATTGAGTAGTGCTTACGGTGAGTTGAGCAAGTGCTTCTTCAAGCGACAGTTTGTTGGCCTGCTACTGTTGAGGTGGTGACGGATATGACTGTCTGGGTTGATCATTGTTTTTCCATGAAAAGTTGGGATGGTTTCTCCATCCTGGATTATATGTGTTGGAGTACGGATTATTTTGCTGTCTGTTGCCCACAAAAAATGCTTGATCTGTCTGGTTTTCATCGCATTGTCCGTTGGAATGGTCCCCTCCACAAAAATCACAGGATGCTGACTGAGTATGAATGACATTAGCTGTCAAGTTTCCAAGTTGCTTGGCTAATGTCTCGACCTAAGTGGAAAGTCTGGTTAACACATCATTTTCCTGTATTCCGAAAACTTTTTTCGGAACTGATCTTTCTGATGGCCATTGGTAGGCATTTGCAGCCATTTCTTCTAGTAAGTCCCAAGCGGCTTGATGGGGTTTTCCCAAAAGTGCTCCACCAGCGGCGGCATCCACCAATGTTCTTGTGGAACTCCCTAAACCATTGTAGAATATGTGTAGCTGCAACCAGTCAGCAACTCCATGATGTGGGCACCGTCTTAGCAGATCCTTGAATCTTTCCCACGTTTCGTACAATGATTCTCCCTCAAGCTGTCTGAATGTGGCAATCTCGGTTCGCAGCTTTGCAGTCTTGGCTGGTGGAAAGAATTTGGTCAGAAATTTTTGTGCCAAGATGTCCCATGTAGTAATACTCCCTGATGGCAACGAGTTGAGCCAACTTTTAGCTTTATCTCAAAGGGAGAATGGAAATAATCTCAAACGGATGGCGTCATCAGTAACATCATTATGTTTGAACGTATCGCAGATTTCCAAAAAGTTGTCAATGTGGACATTTGCATCATCGTTCGGAGCTCCACTGAACTGATTGTTTTGTACCATCTGGATGATTGCTGGCTTAATCTTAAAGTTGTTAGCAGCAATAGTCGGTCGCCGTATCGCTGAAGTATTACCCACAGTGGGTAGAGCATAATCTCGTAATGCTCGAATTTCAGCATCTATTGATACAATGTTTTGTGTGTTGTTGGGTCCTTCAGCCATATCCATGAGTGCAGTACTTGCAACCTTCCTTACTTTTTTCCGATTCTTACGACAAGTTCTTTCAATTTCTGGGTCAAATAGTAAAACTTCGCCCCCAGACTTTCTCATACACCATAAAACTCACAAGTAATAAAGCAAATAAAATAAAATAAATAAATAAATAAATGACCAAATTAAAAATTGAGTTACGTAGTATTAATATTAATTAAAACAAACAATCCCCGGCAACGGCGCCAAAAACTTGTTGTGCAAAATCGCAAGTGAACGAGCCGAACAAGTAATAAAGTAGTGAGAGAAGTATCATCCCACGAGGATTGTTGTTAATTAATGCCCAAAATTAAAATAACTTAACTTTTATTTGGTAGATGAAATTTGAGTAAATGAGTTGATAACTATGATTAAATTTAATTGTAATTGAAAATAAATGAAAATTAATTCAATGAATAAAAACTCTAAGATTATGATTTCACCATAACTAATCTGTTCCTCCCCTTTGTTCTTTTTAACAAAAATTAACTATCCAGTTGCTAGTCGAGATTCCCTGAATTATTCACATAGCCCCTCCCGAGGTCTAAGGAAAATACCCTATAAAGATTAACTGCTATGTTTCCATGCAAGTCAAAACATTAAAGGATTCATTAATATTTATGGATCTCTTTTATAGACTACACAAACCATGCAGGTATATTCCTATCCTACATGTAATTTATGACATTAAATACAATAAACTAGACACATAAATCAGCTTCCGCTATCATTATGATTAACAATTCAACTAAATAGTGGCCAATTATTTAGAAGCATTAAGAACAATATTAAATGCATCAACCAAGATAGAAAATCATTAATTGAATTGAACAAAGGTTTGGAACATTAAAGTTAGGCTACATCATAACCTTAGAAAACAAATCTACTCCATAATAGAATTTACAAAAACTAGAAAATTAAACATAACAAGAGATAGGAAAACTTAGTGGATTGAAGCTTCACCGTAGAATTTCTTCCTCTGCTTTGCTCCTCCTCTCCAAGCTCTCTCTCTCTTTCTCTAAACTACTTATTGTTTTGGTTTGTGATGGAATGCTTAGAATGGTGATTCTAAGGCCTATTTATAGGCCAAATTCACCTCCAATTACATCATCGATTGCATCATCGTTTCCTGATTTTCCACCATTTTGCATCATCGCTTACATCATCGTTCACCTACCCCATTCAAGTCAACTTCTATTACATCATTGCTTACATCATAATTTTGATTACATCATTTCTTACATCAGCATGACATAATATTTATTTCTAGAATACCCTATCTTTAAACCGCGATAATTTCTTTATGCGATCTCCGACTCGAGTAATTCTTGAGGCGATGAACTTGCTGGGAATGATATTCATTTTGTAACGATGATTTTGTCTTGAACAATATTACTTGGTAGGGTCCACATGCGTATTTTTAACCAATTTTATTCTGAAAATAAAAATAAAAGAAATATGAAATAATTTACTTAATAATAATAAAAATATTAAGAACTAAGCAAGAATTCAAATTTAAAAAGATAAAATAACTCTATAAATATAAAGTTATCAGTAGAACACGAAGGAATTACCAGGTTTGATCCCAACACCTTCAACGATAATGCTAAAATCTCCTGATTCTCTGTAGCATTAAAGCCTCTTTTGGTTAGTATCATTTTTAATCTTGACGTGCAAGTTATGTAGAAAGATCAAAAATTTGCATCAATGGGTAATATCTATGTTTTATATGATACCTTATAACTTTATAATAAGCTAGATATGATCGTTGTGACCCAGATGAGTGTTCTTTTTTTGTATCACTCTAACATAAATACGTGGATTCCTGTCCTGAATCTACAAAAGGATAATCTCTCAATTTGATAGCCACCATGAGATTAAAAGTATTTTTTTTTTCCTTTAAAAGAAACTTAGAAAATCAATTAAAAATACATACAATATTTAGTGTTAAAAAAAAAAAAAAAAAAAAAAAGGAAAGAATACCCTTGCCTGAAGATCTCTACAAAGTCCCCGAATATTAAGAATTACAGGGTGTCCTCCGATTCTTGCTGTCAACCAAGTATAATTTTCTTCAACAACAACTACAGCACCAACCTCAAGTTGGGGGCCGTATGGTGCTAAACCATTTGATAACTTAAGGCTAAACTGAATATATATTTCCTCCAACAGCTTGTTCAATCAAACCACATGTAAAATAACTCTTTAGAATTACACAAATGGATAAAAAGCATTGATGAATTACGCAATATTTTAAATGGAAAATTTTTCAAAAAATGATATACACAGATTTTAATTATTAAATATGTCATGATTCATAAAAATTAAACAATGAATAAGTACCATTTGACGAATTTTCCTTCACAAATGTAAGGGCCATTGCATCAATATTGGAGTATAAATCTCTAGGGTAAGGTTTAGAATTTTCTCCGCTTCTAAACAGGAAGCACCCACTAGCATTGCCACGATGACTGTTTCCTTGGGCATGTTGTCTAACAAATAAAAAAATGACAAACTCTTATATTAGTTCACTGATCATAAAATTATATAAGATATATATAAGATCTAGCTCACCCACCAACTAAAGTTGCATGTTACTCACCCATCCGCACAAGAACGGGTTTCAAGTTGACATGTTGATCCTGTAAGAGCATCATCATCCATAAGATACATTAACAAATTATTTAAATTGAAGAGCAACTTACCCCAAACATTATGATTTTCCATTGGGCGATTGATGTACAATCTGCAATTGTGTATTCCTTGATGACCCTCAAAAAATTGTCAATCATCTCCACTTTTGGGACCCGGAGGTGATCTTCCATCCTATACAAGTTGAATAAAATTATGTCAACAAATGTTTTATAAGAACGTAAGACTCTTGACTACAAGAGTTATATTACATAGCAAAGAGTGCCGGTTTTCATTTGTTGTTTTTGGCTTAATTAGCAATCTCACATCTAAAACATAACAAATGGTGGGATGTTTGGTGGACTATAAATAAGTCCTTTAGCTAATTGATTTTGTATCCCAAAACAAGAATTGTAAAATATCCATACATTTGTATTATTCTTGTTTTCTCCACATATGTTTCTGGGTTTTTTGGATCTTACCCAGATTTTGTAATATTTTGCTTTGGAGCTAGTGGAAGTTTTTCAGCAGCGCCCGTGGACGTAGGTTTTATACCGAACCACGTAAATTCTGGTGTGTTCTTTCCTTTTTTCGCTTTGCATTTATTTTTCTGCTTTTCTGCTTTTCTGCTTTATTAATATTTATTATTTATATTTAATAGCTAACATTAGTAGTTGTGTATTTGTTTAATTTCCGCTGCGCACAACAATTCGATCGTCAGAGTGGGATCGCTTCAACTTTGAGTCATGGCACACAGCCAACAAACAAGAAAATTCCACGATAGTTGACATGGCTAACTAAATTAGATGTACTTGCAAAATTATTAGGGAGATGATATTCTGCAAGTAATTTCCATTTGGCCTACAATTGACATTTTCAAATGAAATTGAGATTTTGTTCCATCATTTCAAATCAAGGACATAATGTAATTACTTGAATGCCTAGATGGATACACTAACCTCCTTGATTGTATTAATACGAACATCTTTATTGATCATTCCATCAGCAGCATTTGTAATGACTGGAATTTTAGAGCCCAACTTTCCAGTAATCTGCACATATAAAACAAAATTGAAAAAAAAAAGACAAAATTCCTAGAACATTGTTGAACTAAGAAATAAAATGATTAGAAAGAATCCATACAAATCTATGAGTGGCTTCCAAGTTGTAATTCAGACCAACAAAGGCAATGGTAAAATGAGGACGAACTGGCTCAGAGAGAACCTTGTCCAAGACCCCCTGTACATTAACCCGTTAATCAAGAAAAGCAAAGGGTGGCAATTGGACAATGAAATTAATTAACAAAGAATATCAAGGGAAGTAAATACGTCCAGTGATAAAGAATTCCTCAAAACATGTGTAAATGAAACAAACTTTTCAGCAACCAAACAGTCCCTTATCTAATAAGTAATAACTCTTTGACTGTCATACTTACAACAGGGTTATAGAGATACAGCAGGAGACTTACATGAAAAGATGGCTGTAGAGAGAGAGAGCTGTTGCGAGTTTGGGCCGAGATAGTATCTTGTTACAAACTTTGTTCAAGGATTTGCTAATACAGGCAGCTGATGCAAAGTCCTTGCCCGGTAGTCTAATGGGTATGTCTTGCAGAAGATCTTGATTCTTGAAAACCTCCGTCTTCATCAACAGTGTGCTATCTGTCTCTAGCTTTGAAATATTTTGAGTGAATATGAAGAGGAGCATAACGCAAAGGGAATGCAAAATAGATGTAAAATTAGCAAGGTTTCAAAATTCGTTAATCGCTAATCTACCGACGAGACAGTGATTAGCGATTTATTGATTACTTGGTGATTAATAGATGAGTACTATTTTAGAGAAAAACTATTATTTTTTAAAATCTAAAGACATAAATTGATATTATTTTAAATATCAGGTGTCAAAACTCAAATAATATTATAATTTTATCAAATCTGAGAGGTTTGTGTAATTTTCCGTTTTATATATATGAATTTACACTAACCTAATCACGTATTATCGGGAGTCTCCTCTCTCTCTCTCACACATCTTAGCCTCCCCCCTCTCTCTCACAACCATCATCTCCTCTCTCTTTCTCACAGCTATCATCTTGTCAATTACACAACACCCTCCTCCACTCTCTCTCTTTCTCCTCTCTCCCTCCTCCCTCGTCGGCCTTACCGCTGTAGTGCCACCAATTCCTCCTCCATTTTCTCACTCAACCGACTACCGACCACCATCCTCCACTCTTTCTCTTTCTCCTCTCTCCCTCCTCCCTTGCCGGCCTCCTCTACTACCACCTCCTCATCCCCTTCTTCTTCCTCTTTGACCTTCTGGTGGTGTCCTTGTGATTTTTCATATTTTTTATGTTGATTTTGTTTTGTTGATCTTTCATTTTTTGTTATGTTGATTTTTCATTTTTTTTTTCAATCTTTGTGAGTATGGTTGATGAATTCGAATGATGATGTTGGGGGATTCGGACTTATCAATTTTTTTTTATATATATTTTTAGGTTGATAGAGAATTTTTTAGATCTAAATGTAATCGATTCGTCCAATTTGGATCGACTCGGTCGAGTACTCAGGTGACTTGGATGATTATTCAGCCCCTCGATTTTGGCCACCGATCTGATCCTTATCAGATCGACAAGGTGCCGGTCAGTGTTTTATTGTCAGACAATAGTCGGAAACTGACAATTTTTAGAACATTGAAAATTAGTCCTCTTATCCTACAAAATCCTGAACCAGCTAATATGCTTTAAAACCATTAAGACTTATGAGAGTTGTGGATTTTTTACCTTTCTTTTATAATCAAAATCTGTAATTGATACCATGACTTGATTTGCTCTTGCTGTTTTTCTTCATCAGCTGTTTTCTTTTTGTTGTTTCTCTTAAGTCTGCATCGCCTGTTTCTTATTTACTGGTGATATTGTGCATACAATACATGGTTTGCAAGCCAACTTTTGTCTATCTCTCTCGCTCTCTCTATATATATATCCATTTCTAATCTTACTTCTCTCATTTTTGAAATATTTTTTAATCATATTAAATAATTGATTACATGAAATATTCATTTCATATGACTTAGTGTCATTGATTCAAACACGTGCACCCAGTGTTACGAAACTTTTCTGAGTAACAAGTTATCTAAATGCGATAACCTTGGTTTGGCAAATTATCTAAATCAACATATTAGCATGACAAGGCTAGCAATATCAATTATTGTGTTGTATTTGACTGAGCTTGAACTCGATTTATCGTGATAGACCTCTCATTAATTGTAACACCGACTTATTTGTTAAAATGGTAACCCAACATGGATCATTTAACGTGTTTATATGGGTCAAATCATGTCAAATGATAAGTTTGACTAGGTTAGTATTCATTAATTTAATACAAATTTGACCTATTTAACTTATTGAATTCATTAAAATCTATAAACAAAAATTTTTATCCTGTTAACTCTAACTTATTAAATAAGATTAGATATCTCATCTTTTGTAACTAATAATTGGCAAATAGGTACATGTGACAAATAAGAAAAATAATCATTAATATATATATGCAACATCTTTTAGGTAAAAAAATTTGGAAAAAATTTTGGGAAGGGTTGCATTATTCTTTTTCCTACATTCCATGGCAAAACAGTTGCAACAGAACCAAATAAATTGTCGATTGTATGACAGGACCAAATAAACTGTGCAGTAATTAATGATGAACAAAGCATGCATTAGAAATTGAACTATCAAGTTCTCCATTTTCCTCATCAACAGAAATTAAGTCTGTGGAGTTAAAAACAGACCAGCCACTGGCATGCCAGGATAGCTGGTGGACAATGGAACGCTATCAGTGTGCCGAATCCTCGTAGTAAGTTACCACGGGTGTTGAAAATATAAAATTGTTTTGAGCAAGCCCATTACCAAGCCCAAGTCCATCAAGAAGAACCTTCTAAGGTTAGGTGTAAGGTTAGGTGAGTCAATAATGCAATTTAAAAGTATTTGTTTGGTTGGTGAAATTGTGTGGTTATGATTTATTTGTATTTGTTAATTTGAATGGTTTAGATTAATTTTCTAGCACTATATATAGCCCCTCTTGCATGAGGTTTAATCATCACAAAGAAGAAGAAAACATAAGAGAAGCAAAGCTTCTAGTGAGTGTATGAGAAACAAAGCAAAGTTTTGTATTGTGAGGTGTTTTGAGTGTTGTAAAAGTTTTATTTTTGTTTTAGTGAGAATTTCGATCCAACAAAGTGGTATCAGAGCACGGCTAAGTGTCGTGTAATATACCAAATCGAAGCTCTCGACGAGAGGAGCACAACGCCGCAAAAATCATCCCAATCGGAGGTTCCACGCACCCGCACGCACCGTCGAAAAATCGCTGCAGAAAATTGAGTCAACACAAACGAGTTGAACCGGGTTAACAGACCGAGCCGAGCCGAGCCGAGCCAGACCGAGCTGAGCCGAGTCTAGTCGAGCCGAGTTGAGTTGATCCGAGCCGAGCTGAGCCAGACCGAGCCGAGCCGAGCCGAGCCAAGCAGAATCCGAGCCGAGCCGAGCCGCTGCTGACAAAAGCCAAACAGGTCCCGTTGACTTTGACCGTTGACCCAGGTCCCGTTGACTTTGACCGTTGATCGAGTTGACCGTTGACCAAAAGTTGACTTTTTGGTTCAAGTTCCGGTTGAAGTTTCTCGACGTTCTGAATCCATCCGTGCAATCAGAATTTCGAAATTCTAAACATATTAAAAGGTATGGCTAATGGTATGGTATCCTTTCAAGTTCCAACACTCAAGAACGACAACTATGATAATTGGAGTATCAAAATGAAAGCACTTCTTGGAGCACACGATGTTTGGGAGGTCGTAGAAAAGGGTTACACCGAATCAGAAGATGAGTCGACACTATCCCAAACTCAAAAGGATAGTTTAAAATACTCAAGGAAGAGAGATAAAAAGGCTCTCTATCTCATCTATCAAGCATTAGATGATGATGGCTTTGAGAAAATTTCAAGTGCAAAGTCCGCTAAAGAAGCGTGGAATAAGCTACAAACCTCTTGCAAAGGATCTGAACAAGTGAAGAAAGTTCGTCTTCAGATTTTAAGAGGTGAGTTTGAATCATTACATATGAAAGCATCTGAATCTATTTCTGACTACTTCACAAGAGTGTTAACCATTTCTAATCAATTAAAAAGAAACGGTGAGACACTAGAAGATACCAGAATAATGGAGAAGATACTCCGCTCGTTGGATTCCAAATTTGAATATATCGTTGTGATGATAGAAGAGACTAAAGTTTTGACAACCATGACAATTGAGCAACTTCAAGGATCGTTGCAAGCTTACGAAGAAAAGCATAAAAGGAAGCAAGGTATCAATGAACAACTCCTCAAGTCCCAACTCAAAGAGAAGGAAGAAATCCAAAGCCACGAGAGATACCAACGTGGTCGAGGCAGAGGAAGAAGCAGAGGATGAGGTACAGGTCGTGGTCGTGGACGAGGTTGGAATTATAACAACAACAATTCCAACAATAGCTATGAGAGAGGAGAAAATTCAACAAGAGGTCGTGGGAGAGCCAATTCGAACACGAGGTACGAAAAATCTCAAGTTCAGTGTTATAATTGTCAGAAATTTGGACATTATGCTTCAGAATGTAGAGCTCCAAATAACAAGGTTGAAGAGAAGACTAATTTTATGGAAGCAAGAACAGAGGAGAGAGAAATTTTGTTATTAGCACACAGAGGCAATGATGGAGACCAAGAGAATACTTGGTATCTCGACACCGGTGCGAGCAACCACATGTGTGGAAGGAAAAACATGTTCACAGAGCTTAATGAATCTGTGAGTGGCAATGTCTCATTTGGAGATAGTTCTAATATTCCGGTGAAAGGAAAAGGTAACATTCTTATTCGTGCTAAAGATGGTAGTCACCAATTGATTTCAAATGTTTATTATGTGCCCAACATGACAAGCAACATCTTGAGTTTAGGTCAACTTTTAGAAAAAAGCTATGATATTCACATGAAAGATTGTAGTCTTTTTATAAGAGATGACATAGGAAATTTAATTGCTAAGGTGAAAATGTCAAAGAATAGAATGTTTTCGTTGAACATTCAAAATGATGTTGCAAAGTGTTTGAAAGCTTGTTATAAAGATGCATCATGGTTATGGCATCTTCGATTTGAGCATCTTAACTTTGGAGGATTGAAAATGTTGTCTAAGAAGGAAATGGTGAGAGGACTACCTCGTATTAATCATCCTGACCAACTTTGTGAAGGGTGTCTATTTGGGAAGCAATTCAGAAAAGGTTTCCCAAAACAGTCAGAATCAAGAGCCAAGAAACCACTCGAGCTCATCCATACTGATGTGTGCGGTCCAATCAAGCCAAGCTCTCTCGGTAACAGTAATTATTTCCTTCTCTTCATTGATGATTTTTCAAGAAAAACGTGGGTATATTTCTTGAAACAGAAATCAGAAGTCTTTGAAGTATTCAAGAAATTTAAAACTGCTATGGAGAAAGAAAGTGGCTACCAGATAAAAGCAATGAGATCTGATCGAGGAGGAGAGTTCACCTCAAAAGAGTTCCAAGAGTTCTGCGAAGCAAATGGAATCCGACGTCCTCTAATCGTTCCGAGATCCCCTCAGCAAAACGGTGTTGCAGAAAGAAAGAACAGAACAATTCTCAATATGGCACGAAGTATGTTGAAAAGCAAAAGATTACCGAAGGAATTTTGGGCGGAAGCCATAGCTTGCGCAGTATACCTATCAAATCGATCTCCAACAAGAAGTATGTTGGGAAAGACACCACAAGAAGCATGGAATGGAAGGAAGCCAGGTATTTCCCACCTGAGAGTCTTTAGAAGCATAGCTCATGTACATGTACCAGACGAGAGAAGAAGTAAGCTTGATGACAAAAGTGAGAAGTTCATTTTCATTGGGTACGATAATTATTCTAAAGGCTACAAGATGTATAATCCAAACAATGGAATGACTATCATCAGCTGTGATGTTGTATTTGATGAAGAAAGCACATGGAATTCGAAAACACATGATGAAGATTACAGTTTCCTTCCCTACTTTGAAGAAAAGAAGGAGGAGCAACCAAGAATGGAGCAAGCAGAACAAGAACCCACTACACCATCAGCATCACCAGCCTCAACAGATAATGGAAACTCACCACCATCATTTCTGAATGAAAGAGATGTGGAGCGTACAAGAAACCTGCAAGATCTTTATGAGGTAACTGAACAACCTGATAATCTCACACTTTTCTGTCTCTTTGCTGATTCCGAACCAGTGAGCTTTGAAGAAGCTGTACAAAATAAGAAGTGGAAAGATGCAATGAATGAAGAAATCAAGTCCATTGAAAAGAATGATACTTGGAAGCTCGTTATACTTCCAAAAGGACACAAAGCAATTGGTGTCAAATGGGTGTACAAGATAAAAAGAAATGCTAAGGGAGAGATAGAAAAACACAAGGCAAGACTTGTTGCAAAAGGCTATAGTCAAAAAGCTGGAATTGACTATGATGAGGTATTTGCTCCTATTGCTCGATTAGAAACTATAAGACTAATAATTTCTTTGGCAGCTCAGAATAAGTGGAAGATTCATCAGATGGATGTAAAATCCACCTTTCTAAATGGAGTCCTTGAAGAATAAGTCTACATTCAGCAACCATCAGGCTATGAAGTCAAAGGCCACGAAGACAAAGTTCTAAAACTAAAGAAAGCTCTTTACGGGTTAAAGCAAGCACCAAGGGCATGGAACAATCGGATTGACAAATACTTCAAAGAGAATGGCTTCACCAAATGTCCTCACCAAATGTCCTCATGAACATGCTCTCTACATCAAATTCAAAGATGGAGATGTTTTGATTGTATGTTTGTATGTGGATGATTTAATCTTCACCGATAATAATCCAAGTTTTTTTGAAGAATTCAAGAAAGCAATGGCCAAGGAATTCGAGATGACCGACATCGGATTGATGACATACTACCTTAGTATCGAAGTCAAGCAAAATGAAGATGGCATCTTTATCTCCCAAGAAAGCTATGCAAGGGAGATACTTAAGAAATTCAAGTTGGATGATTGCAATCCAATAAGCACATCGGTGGAATGTGGAGTCAAACTGTCTAAGTATGATGAAGCAGAAAAGGTGGATCCAACACTCTTTAAGAGTTTGGTTGGAATTTTGAGGTACTTGACTTGTACAAGACCTGACATCTTTTATGCAGTTGGACTGGTGAGTCGTTATATGGAGAATCCAATAACTACCCATTTCAAGGCAGCTAAGAGAATCCTTCGCTATATCAAAGGTACAATTGACTTTGGTTTGTTCTATTCAATTTCAAATGACTTCAAACTTGTTGGATATAGCGATAGCGATTGGGGTGGAGATACAGATGATAGAAAGAGCACCAGTGGGTTTGCATTCTTCATGGGAAACACAGCTTTCACATGGATGTCAAGGAAGCAACCGATTGTCACACTATCCACCTGTGAAGCCGAATACGTAGCTGCTACTTCGTGTGTTTGTCATGCAATTTGGTTCAGAAATTTATTGAAGGAATTAAGCTTGCCACAAGAAGAACCAACTGAGATTTGTGTAGACAATAAGTCAGCCATCGCCTTAGCAAAGAATCCGGTGTTCCATGACAGAAGCAAACATATTGATACTCGTTATCACTTCATACGAGAATGCATAGCAAAAAGAAATGTGCAAATGGAATACGTAAGGTCAAAGGATCAGATCGCAGATATTTTCACCAAACCACTAAAGTTTGAAGATTTTGCGAGATTAAGAAGTTTGCTTGGCATGGTAAAACAAGTTTAAGAGAGGGTGTTGAAAATATAAACTTGTTTTGAGCAAGCCCATTACCAAGCCAAGTCCATCAAGAAGAACCTTCTAAGGTTAGGTGTAAGGTTAGGTGAGTCAATAATACAATTTAAAAGTATTTGTTTGGTTGGTGAAATTGTGTGGTTAGGATTTATTTGTATTTGTTAATTTGAATGGTTTAGATTAATTTTCTAGCACTATATATAGCCCCTCTTGCATGAGGTTTAATCATCACAAAGAAGAAGAAAACATAAGAGAAGCAAAGCTTTTAGTGAGTGTGTGAGAAACAAAGCAAAGCTTTGTATTGTGAGGTGTTTTGAGTATTGTAAAAGTTTTATTTTTGTTTTAGTGAGAATTTCGATCCAACAACGGGAACATCTAGAGAAGATCAGACCTCCATAGACTTCATTCTTATTACGAACAGAGTTGATAATTCCGGAGTGGGAATGATCATTGAAGAAAGTGCCATCTGACAATCTGCATGGTAGAGCATGAAGGAATCACCAGGTTTGATCGCAACACCATCAACATTAACAATCCTGAAGTCCACTCGGGAACAGGGAATGTACACTCTGAAACAGCGTCTGTGTACTCCTTAATGTCCGTCAAAAATTTATCAGTCATCTCGGCTTTTGGATTCTGAAGGAATCTTCCATCCTATGCCAGTCAAGTAAAATTATGTTAACGAATGTTTCAAAAGCAAACGAGTCTTATTATATAGAAGATTGTTTTTACCTTCTTTAATTCTAAGAGTGGGATGGTTTCAATTTTGAGTCTTGGTGAACGGCCAACAACCAAGACGATTCCACAATAGTTGATTTGGCTAATTAGATTACATAGTCCTCCAAAATTATCAGGGACATGATCTTCTTCAAGTAATCCGCACTTGGCCTACAATTGACAGTTTTATGCGAAGGCATGAGTTTTGCTCCATTATTCCACATCAATGACATAATTTAATTACTTGAAATATTACAAGATAGAAGCACTAACCTCCCTGATTAAACTAGTGCGAACATCCATACCAATAATTCCATCTGCAGCATTTGTAATGGAATTTGGGAGGCTAATTTTTTGTTAATCTGCACACATAGCACAAGATCAAACAAACGAAATGATCCATAATGTTGTACTAAAAGAAAAATATTAGCAAAGAATCAATAAAAGTCCGTGGAGAAAGACAATAGCGAAATGTGTACGAATTGGTTGAGAGAGAACCTTGTCAAAACCTCTTGTACAGCATCCTGTTAATCAGGAAAAGGAAAGGCAATCAATTGGACAACGAAATTAATTAACAAACAAAGATCAGTAAAATATGACAGTTAATACGTAAAGTGACAAAAAATTCCACAAAAACTTCTCAGTCAACAAACAGTCATATAATAACTCTTGAACCATCATATATACAACAGGGTGGGTTATAGAGACATAGTAAAAAACCTACATCAAGATACGAGTTTAGAGAGACAACTGTTGCGAGTTTAGGCCGAGATAGAATCCTGTTACAAACTTTGTTCCAGGATTTGCTAACGCAGGCAGCTGATGGATAGTCATAGTCTTTAGCTGGTAGTTTAGTGAGTACGTTTTGGAGGAGATCTTCATTCTCCAGAGGCAAATCAGCATCCATCTCCTCCTTCAACGATGTGCTCTACATCTCTGCTATGAAATTGATTTTCTCTTGGAATGTTCCTTCACCAACTGTGTTCTTTTTGTTGCATCTCTCAATTTTGCATGTTCGCCTTATTTACTGGTATTTTGCATGCGCGGTTTGTCAGCCAAGATTAAACTTCTTCCCATATATATATATATCAATTTCTAATTCTACTCCCCTCAATATATTATAAATTAAGTTTCATCTTTTCGAACGTGCAAATAACCAATCACTGAAGCATTCATGCCAGATGGCTTAATATGATTGGCTCATATACACGTGTGCATGGGAGTGATGAAGTTAATTTTCTCAATATGACATCTACAACATTGAGTAACAATTTTATATGGAAACAAGTTTATGATGGAAAGTAACAGAATATATATAAGGTAATAACTAATAAGCGTGAGTCATGGCTATGAATGTGGTTAAACGAAGTTTGGTAAGTTTAGTGAAGCAAAATAATAACATGACAAGGCTAGAAATACCATACTACGTTTTATTGACTCAAGTTGAACTCGACCTTAGCGAGAGATCTTGATATCACAACATGTATCATTTGACCCATTTATTCTACAGGACGGAAAAGCCCTCTCTATTTTTTTAAATTTTTAGTTTATTAGTGCCGTTAAGTATATTTTATATTATTTAAAATAATAATAAAATTTATTTTAACATTAATCTCAATTATAATGTGGGTTATATGCTACTACATAAAGGGCTTTGAATTAGATTATTATATATTAATTAAATGGTTAAATAACTATGCAGTTTTACAGGTCTTAACCAAAAACCTTTGTGGTTTTACAAATAAAAATTAAAAATATTAAGAATAGATAATACTTTTCTTCCAACCTTGATGAATGCTTCATTAGTTTGTCATTAGTTGTAATGAGTTATTGACCTATTAGCTCACCCTTATATTACAAATTTTGATGTTTATAAAACTCATTTATTCATTTTTTATTTTCATGTTACTGTTTATGTGTATATTAACAAATCAATTTTTAGATTTTCGAAACAAAATTATAAAATATTGATTTATTATCAATTTTATTTTTTTTTTATATAACAACAAAATAAAACACACCATTAGACACTCTAAGATTGAAAAATCTTTTTTAAAAAACATATTAAAAATCATAAATTAAACTGTAATTGAAAATATATACTTCTTTAATTTAAAAATAAAATTTTTTGAATACTAAAAGTTTCTAAACTAATAAATAAAAGTTTTTTGTGCCACAATCTTTGAAACCCACTTTTACACCCGCGCTAACATTTATAGAGTCAAATAAAATTATCAGAATCAGAAAATTCCAATCATACAATTTGAAGTAACTTTTTGCATTCCATTTCATCAAACCAACTAGAACCCATTTGATAAATAAATGGAACAATAAACATGAGTTTCTATGATAAGCATCTTAAAACTTCATAAATGTGACAACAATAACACATAAAATCACAACCACATTAAAATGCGTGTCTCGCTAACATTATTAATTATTCTATAGTACTAGTTGATATGCTATAGAACATCCTAACGAGCGCATCAACTTGCGCCCAAATCATTGTAGACGATAACATAAGAAAAAGAAATGAACACAAGCGCTCAGCTGATCTTCAAAGGCAAATCATCATCAGTTGCATGCAACACTGACAGACTACGGGCCTCATCCAATCGAACCTAACGTTGTGGCGTACAGTATGATCGACATGAGTAAATGAACTGTGCTCTGATAATGGAAAAAGCATCCACCAAAGTTCGAGTTTTCATCCTCTCCTCCATCACCATTTCCATTTCCATCTCCCTCTCTAGCTTCCTCATCCAGCCTAATCAATCTTGTGGAGACGCGCGCTATTTCTCCCTTACAAAACAGACCAGCCAGTGCACTTCTAGGGTAGTTGGTGTAGAATGGCAAGCCTTTTATTATGACGGATCCTACTAATTGTGGGTCACCACGGGAAAAGCAAGAGAAGATGAGACCTCCAAATATTTCTTTCTTATCACGAACACTATTGATGGCACTGAAATGGGAAGTTGAGGCCTCTGATGCCTTTGGAATTCCTTGTTCAGCAATGGAATTGATCATAGAAGAAACTGCTCTGTTAAAATCTGCATGGTAGAACATGAAGGAATCACCAGGTCTGATTCCAACACCATCAACAATAATGCCGAAGTCTCCCAATTCTCTGTAGCATTAATATATCTTTTGGTTAGTATTATTTTGAAGATCCTGACGTGGAAATTATGTAAAAGAACTAAAAAATTTGCATCAGGACAGTAATATCTATTTTTACAGCTAGCATACCTTATAATTTTATAATAAGTTAGATACGATCGTCGTGACCCATTGGAGTGTTTCTTTTATAAAAAAAACTTGGATTTCTTTCCTGAATTTGCAAAAAGGTAAACTCTCAATTTGACAACAACCATGAGATAAAAAGTATATTTTTCCCTTTGAAAGAAGATTGGAAAATCAATTAAAAAAATACATACAAGATTTAGATATCAACAAAAAAAAAGTTATCCCTACACAAATTTCTCTGAAAAGTTCCTGAATATTAAGAAGTCCGGGATGTCCTGCCATTCTTACCGTCAACAAAGTATAACTTCCTTCAAGGACAACTAGAGCACGAACCTCAGCTCGAGTACCAAATGGTACTCTACCATTTGATACTGCAAAGCTAAACTGAATATTTCCTCCAACTGCTTGTTCAATCAAACCATACGTAAAATAACACACAAAGGGACAAAAAGCATTGACAAAATATATTGTGTGTTAAAAAAAAAAAAAAAAGATTTTTCATAAAAGTGATACATTAACATTATAACTATATAAATACGTCTTGAATTAAATAACAAATAAGTACCTCCAGATGAATTCTCCTTTGCGAAAATAAGTGCAACCGCATCAGTATTGGAGTATGAATAATATGCTTCATCATTTCAAATCAAGGACACAATAAAATTACTTGAATGCTTAGATGAACACTAACCTCCTTGATTCTATTATTAAGAGCATCTTTACCGATCATTCCATCTGCAGCATTTGTAATTATAGGAATTTTGGAGCCCAACTTTGTACTAATCTGCACACATAACACAAAATCAAAAACATACAAGAAAAAAATTCCCAGAATGTTGAACTAAGAAATAAAAAGATCAGAAAGAATCCATACGAATCTGTGAGTGGCTTCCAAGTTGTGATTCAGACCAACAATGACAATGGGCAAATGAGGACGAATCGGCTCAGAGGGAACCTTGTCCAAAACTTCTTGTACAGCAGCCTGTTAATCACGAAAAGTAAAGGCTAACAATTGGACAATGAAATTAATTAACAATGGATATCAAGGAAATATGACCGTTAATTAAATGAAACAATATACATCTAGTGACAAAAAATTCCACAAAACTTGTGTAAATGAGGTAAACTTCTCATCAACCAAACAGTCCCTTATCAAATAACTCTTTCACTATGATTTATGGTTATAGAGAT
The DNA here is from genome assembly GCA_022984855.1 of Dimocarpus longan. Lineage (NCBI taxonomy): Eukaryota > Viridiplantae > Streptophyta > Magnoliopsida > Sapindales > Sapindaceae > Dimocarpus > Dimocarpus longan. The sequence continues at coordinate 111,801 of CM041025.1, forward strand.
GTAGCGGAAGATCACTTACATGAAAAGATGGATTGAGAGAGAGAGCTGTTGCGAGTTTTGGCAGAGACAGAATCAGGTTACAAATCTTGTTCCAGGATTTGCAAACGCAGGCAGCTGATGCAAAGTCTTTGGCTGGTAGCATAGAGAGTATGTCTTGGAGAAGATCTTCCAAGAGACGATTTACATTGCCCAAAGCAAAAGTATCATCCATCTTCTTCTTCAACTTTGTGCTATCCATCTCTTGCTTTGAAATATTTTTAGTGAATATGAAGAGGTATCCTGCTGCATTTTATAATACTACAAAATCCTGAAGAGGCTAATATTTCAAAGCCATTAAGAGTACTTATGAGAGTCGTGGATTTTTACCTTTCTTTTAACAATAAAAATCAGGAGTTGATACCCTGAATTGATTTGCTTTTTGCTGTTTTCCTTCACCAGTTGTTTTCTTTTGTTTGTTTCTCTCAATTCTGCATCTCCTGTATCTTATTTACTGATGTATTGCGCATGCATGGTTTGTGAGCCAACTTTTGCATATATATATATATATATATATCCATTTTTCTAATCTTACTTTTCCCATTTTGAATACATGTTTGAATAACCAATCATGTCAATTATTCAAGCATATGGCTTAATATAATTGGTTAAGACACGTGTGCCGAGCGTTGCGAAACTTTTCTCCCTATGGTATCTCTAAAATACAGCATCAATATGGTAACAATTAGTTTCCAATAGACTCAAAATGTAAGAAAATGTACATATAAAGTAACCACCATGACGTCATAGATAATCAATGTGATAGCCTTGATTTGATTCGGCAAGTTTATTGAATCAACAGGTTAGCATGACAAGACTAGCAATATCAGTTATCAACTTGTACAATATGATTCACAGCATTTAAACACCTCTCAATTCTTACACAACCCGTATATTTACCGGATCAAATCATGTCAAATGATAAGGTTAGGCTAGTATTCATTAATTTAATACAAATATGACCTATTTAATTCATCCCATTAAAAATTTATAAAAATAAATTAATCATATTAACTCTAACTTATGAAGTAGTATTAGACATCTTATTGTTTGTATCAATGATGTCACAACTGGGAGAAGGTTACTGTGACAAATGAGAAAACAACCTCTTATATATATATATATATATATAATGGCATGCATGCAAAACTTTAACATGGCCCGCCAAAGAAAGATATATATATATAGATGGCAAGCACGCAAAATTTTATTTTTTATTTTTGGGCATATTCATGCGCTACACCTAGAAATCGAGTATAATATTCCTCCAAGTACAGATTTAAAAAATTCGATCGAGGAATCCATAGAAATAACCAATGTTTTACAGGGTTTTCTTTCTAGCTCTTACTCGAAAGTAAATAACACATGGGAAAATGCATGTACATGCATGCACCTGTTATTACAAATGTGAATTCAATTTACACCGGAGTGCCTCGTATTGCCTGCTAGGCTGCCACTAACACAGTCTGTGCCTTCTTGAAGCATGTGGTTAAAGTGTTAGATGATACCAATAAAATTGATAGCTTTTCAAGAAAAACTTGTACATGCACCACAATATATATTGGGTGGATGTATTAATATTTGAACAAGTCAATATATATGGGTTTCAAAGTCTTTCTTATAATTACGATATACATGTTTTATAATTAAACTTTTGATGATTAGCTATCAGGATATATATATTAATTAATAATTAATGGAAAAAAAAAATAATGACCTTTACACTCTTCCATCAGTTTTACTAAACCATCCATATTCTCATAAAATTTACAACTAACTCTATCATAATCTTATTTTCCAAGGGCCTTCATTCTCTTCTCCGTTAAATCTTAAAAAACTATATGTTTTTGTTATTGTGGGTGAGATGGATAGAAACTTGGATCATAATAAATAATAATCATCAAGATTCTCCAGGTAAGTTGCTATTATTAGAAAATATTATTCAAACACTTGGATGCTTTTCTCTAACATATATAGTATATTTTAATATATGTACGACATTATATTATCAGTAGGGATTCTAAATAGTAAATTTAACATTTTATATATACATATATAGGTCTAAAAGCAGTGTTGCATATTGTTGGAGCAAAAACGCAGCGGATATTTTCAAGGACAGAATTGCTTGTTCCATTGTTATGCAGGCATGTTATTCATCCTCAAACCGTTAAATTTCTATTATAACGTCGATGTTCTCTAAATTGTAGTGTGTTATTAATATACAATAGGTAGAAAAAGCTGTTCAAAGACATTATTAAAACAAAAAATGTTCATATCTCAGTTGTTAAACGATTTATGAAGCAGCTCAACAAAGTAGATTGTATATCTACAGGATTTTTATTTAGGCTATTCTTATCATTGGGAATCAAATTCTATGTCTAATCCTCAAGAAAATTTTTAGAATTATTATCCCATTAATAATTCTCAAATAAGGAGATCCTAAAAGTTTCAATATATACAATGGATCAGATGGTAAATTATATTTTTATTTCATAATCAATTATGATTAAAAAATCAGTATTGTATCCATTGTATATAAAAATTAAGGGATTTGATTATCTTATTGTTTGGATAATTTTACTTAATAATTATAATAATTAGATTGGTTTTGACAACCACTTTTACAACTAATCTAATACATATAATCGATGAATAAGTTATTAATTAAGATACGCAAATCCAAAACTGGGAGAGAGAGTTGAAGGCCATAAATGACTCTTTCACTCTCATCATCAGCATGCTAGTCCTGACTCACCAAATTCGCGGTTTTTTGTTTTTATATTTTAATAACAACTGGACGATTTTACCCTTACAAGATGGACGAAACTCCCGAAACGACAGCGTATTAGGAATTTCAAATTTCAGAAGTCTTCACTGTGTCTCTTCTGTCTTTTACTCTATGTTCGTTCACTGTCGAAACTGCAAAATTTGAAATTTGTTAAAGGTAGGCACAATTGAATCACTTTCTAGGGTTTCGCTGCCAACACACAATAACGCACCATTTTCTTTTACGCTAAACAGTTTGAAGTTGAAAATGGATGGAGAACAGTTGACGGAGCAGGAAACCGCGTTGTACGATCGCCAAATTAGGGTTTGGGGTGCCGACGCTCAACGGAGGTAAAGTTACAATTTTTTTTATGTTTATTAAATGTTAACTTTTGGGAACTGTTTAATTGATTTAATTTGGTTGAATTAGGTTGAGCAAATCTCATATTTTGGTCTGTGGAATGAAAGGGACGGTTGCAGAGGTAATTTGTTTTAATAAAGTTAATATTTTTATTTAAATCGAGTTATGATAAGTTTTATTGTGATTAATGGGAGTTTGAAGTGTGCTGATGGGTTGGTTATGTTGTGGGTAGTTTTGCAAGAATATAGTGCTGGCTGGGGTTGGTAGTTTGACATTGGTGGATGATCGTGTTGTCACGAAAGAAGCGTTGTTTGCAAATTTCTTGATTCCGCCTGATGAGAGTTCATATGGTGGGAAAACGATTGCGGAGGTTTGTTGTGATTCCTTGAAAGAATTTAACCCAATGGTTCGCGTTTCTGTTGAGAAAGGTTTGTGCTTTGTTTTACATGTAGTTGTTGTTTGTTTGCATGTTAATGCTGTTGTTTGTATACTGCTTTGTGTTTAATTCATTAGTGGAAGATATGAAGAGAATGAAGTGAAGTGTAAATTAGTGGTCTTGTAGGTGATTTGTCGAGCTTTGGTGGAGAGTTCTATGAGAAATTTGATGTCGTTGTTGTCAGTTGCTGCTCCGTCACAACAAAAGTAATTGACTAAATCTTTTATCTCCTGAATAATTGATTATATCTAGTAGATTTTGCCTTTTGTAGTAAGATCTTATTTACAATGTCTTTCTTTTTTCTTTTTTTTTTGGTTTCTCTTTTTTGTTGCTCATTTCAATTTTGTTGTTCTTTATACTTTATCCCCAGAAATTGATCAATGAGAAATGCCGGAAGTTATCAAAGCGTGTTGCGTTTTACACGGTTGACTGTAGAGATTCATGTGGTGAAATCTTTGTTGATTTACAGAACCATAATTGCTCAAAGGTGATCATTCTATTAATTTCTGTTTCCAGTTGTTCTGTTTTGAGGATGACTTTTGCTTCTCTTCTCGTGTTCATCTAGCAGTTGTGTTATGTATGTTGCATAAAGTTCTAGGGAATAATATTTTGTTGATAATACATGGAGAGCAAATATGGATAATAGCAATTTCATGTGTCACAAGAAATTCTTATTGAGAGTGATAGACAATGACTTTTTTAGAGCTTATACTTTTTTCTGCCTAGTATATTTACTTAGGCTGCTGAATTTGCAAATTTACAATAATAACTGTTTAATTGTTATTTGTAAATCTAGTTGATTGACAGATGGATTTAACATTTTCTCTTTACTCCACCAACAAGTTTACGTTGCATTAAGCTAAACTAACTGAGATTTAACAGTTACCAATCTTCTTCTATTTGCTATGTGCCATATTCACTTTACTTTCAGGATCTTGTCTTGTGTCACAATCTGTGTGTACCTTTCTTTTGAAATCAGGACCATGGTCATTCCACATTTCTGACAGAACGTGGATTTGTTGCCATGATGGTGAAACATAAATTTTTGTAATATTAGGATTTATGATTATCTTCTTAGTATTAATTTTAAGTGTTTCATGTGAACTGCCTTTAAGCTTGAACTTTTGTCAGAGTGGTTATCTGCACATCTGAGAATTCTTATTTGTTATTTCCTCTGGCTTCTATACCATTAAACTGCAACTTGTACATTTGCAATTTTATAACATTAAAGCACATGCTGCATTTTGTTGACAGAAGTAGTAATTTCCTTTTACACATTTTCTTCATGACAGCAAAAGCTTGAACAAACGGTTGAGTGCCAATTACAGTATCCAAGCTTTGAGGTATGATATGGCTTTTTATGGTTTTTAAAATGACATAATGTAACTTTTCCCTCTCTCTCTTCTTTCTACTTTTTTTCTATTTTTCATAAGATCTTTCCTTGCAAAGGAGACCCAGTTTGGGAAATTATATCTATGCTGTTAACCAACCTTCGTCTGGTGAAATTAATATGTCTCTACCCCTTTCTAAACCATTTTCATATACTTTGCCCGCTGCTGTTTGATGCCAGTGTGGTCTACATGAGGCATTATCCTGGCTTGTGTGACCCAATTACATTGTATTAGTAACACCCGTTAGTTTAGAACATCCCCTTGAATCTACATACATAAATATTCAAACATCATAATTTACATGGTTTTACTGTTGGTCCCTCGTATGTCTACTGTGTATGCTGGCATTATCTCCCTTTTGAACCTATATACAGTTTGTTGAATTGTACATGTATGATGTCACATGCATTCTGGATTGGCATACATTCTTAGTCAAGCTAATATCTGTTTTGAAACTAATTGTCTTGCTTTTTATTAAGGTTTAGGACTGGTTTTTCACTTCCTAATGATGATTGTGTATATTGTTTTTGATTGCAGGAAGCTATATCTGTTCCATGGAAAGTGCTTCCTAGAAAAGTATCAAAGCTCTACTTTGCTATGAGAGGTGTGTCATTTATGTGGTTATTAGTTTTTAAATTTTTAAAAGAAAAAAAAAAATGAATTATTGAAAATTTACTGGGGTTTATTTTTATTGGTTGATAACTCCTAGGAGCAGATGATGTTCTTTTTTTGTCTCTGTGGTCTCTGACTCAAATATAGTTTAGTGAGAACTGTAGGGTAGATACACATTGCTTCTTTTCTAGTTGAATAACTGTGCTTTGTATCCAGCTTGTTGAGCATCATCTTTATGACACTTTCGTTCATGAGATCCATATTGTGTTATCTTTTTAGGGTGGTCACCAATCTCTGCTATGCAAAATATCAATGACATCAATTAAATTTTTTTTTTTTTTTGCAGTAATAGAACGGTTTGAAGAGGCTGAAGGACGTAGTGCTGGTGAAACTTCAATTGAAGATCTCCCTGGTGTCTTGAATCTTAAGAAGGAACTTTGTGAAGCAAATGTAAGGCTCTTCTATTGTGTTTGTTGTTCAATTTTATGATGTTGTACACTGTCTAACCCTTGCTATCTTAATTCTATGACAGGCACTTAATGTATCTCATGTTCCTGACACACTTCTGGAAAGATTGATCTCAAGTACAAGAGAATTCCCTCCAGTGTGTGCTATCATTGGAGGAATTTTAGGGCAGGTGCATTTCCAACTCTCTCTCTATTCTGTTTTTTCCGATTTGCAGTAACTACCCTAATTTTGATAATGTTAACCTCAAAATTTTCTAGGAGGTTATCAAAGCAATATCAGGTAAAGAGGTTCCTCTCAAGAATTTCTTCTTCTTTGATGTTATGGACGGGAAAGGCATAGTAGAAGACATATCAAACCCCAACACAGGAAGTTGAGTTTCTTTGTTAGGGTGCAAGTAAAGAGTTGTAATTTATGGATGCCCCTATGTCGGAAGAAATTTGATATAGGGGAGATCATTTTCTAGGATAACTAGGGGATATCTAGTGGGTTAGGCTACTTGAATCTTAAAAGTTTCCTTGTGGTTGTAACTTATTCAAGTCATGATCATGTTGATGTTCATGTTCAATGGCGATGGATTATTACTTACCTAACTGCATAAATGAATTATCAATTAATTCGTGTCTCAGAAAATGAGTAGAAGCTAATGGTAGTCACAATAATTACAGTAAGGAGACGTTTGTGACTCACTTGACTCAGAATTGAGAAGGTTGCTACTTTCTCGGGTTTGTAATGCCATGAACTAAATAGAGCTTTTTGATGGACAGATTTGGTTTGATGTGCTTATGGTAGTGGTGTGCCTATGTTGCTTTCTGTTTAGATGGTGTCTGATGGTATGGGATTTTTATTCCTTTCTCTTCTATTCCTTTTTTTTTTTTTTTTCATATCACGCAAAAATACATTTAAACATGTCAAGTTAGCTTGGAGTGCTTTGGGGATTCGCCATTTTGTTATTTGATTATGTTGATGCTACAATATCTTGGGCACGAGAAATCGCAGCATCATTTAACTAAATTTTGCTGACTTGAAACGGCCGCTTTGGGCCTAGTAGCCATTATAACTTCTACGTTTCATCACCAATAAAAAGCTCACCCAATTGAACAGACATTTATCAAGTCTTGATTTCTCCGAGACAGTGTAAGGCAAGTAGCATTATTATTTATATTCATAGGTCAGAACTCGGAACTATGTGCAAATCGGAATCAATACAATGCCAAATCTAGATGAAGGTATTACACTCAGTGACGTTATATTCCTCGAAATATATGAGAATCCCTTTTATTGGATGTATACAAATAAATAAATTGATACATTAACGTTAGTGAAGTGAACCCACGACTGATTTGGTTTCTGGATAGCGAGAACTATTGGGGTGAAAACCAATGTGGTAATATCTCAAGTTACACTCATTCAATTCCTGAAATGACCTAAAACACCTACCAATTGAATGACATTTTACTCTACAACTCCAATAGGTGGTTCATACTGTTCTTGGAATGATCATTAAGGCTTCCCTGATGAGATGAAAAGCATGAAGTCGAAAAAACAGCATCCAGTCGAAACTTGTATATTTTGGCAAGCAAATAACTAGTCATCCTCACCAGAGTAGAAGCCCTGTTGGCTGGAGCTCTCATCTGTGCTATCATGTCCTTCTGCACTACAGTCTGAATCACCCTCTGGCTTATCAAATAATTCTCTCGGTGTGAGGAAGCATACATCATCTTCTGGGGGCTTGTAGTCTTTTCCTCTCCAAACCACAATCTGCTCCTTCTCAAATGTCACAAGGACACAGGGAACCAGATCCTGTACCAAGATCAAAAAGCAGTTGAAATCATTATAAGCGAGGCAGGTGGCCAGACACACACGTGAGTATATCAACTTAAGCCCAAAAATACAAATTAAATTTAAGTTACCCGAAGCTTGCAGCCTATTTTCTTGTAATCACTTCTCTCAAGCCCCTTGCAATCTATCTTCACCAACTCACTGACAAGAAAAGCATCTCTCACCATAGGTACCAAACTGCCATAATAACCATTTTTGGCTGCAGTCACAACTTAAAGTTTAAGACCACATAAAGAAAAATTTTTAAGTACCGAGAATAAAAAGAAAAAATTAATACAAACCAAGTTTTGTTAAAGCGGGAACAGCTAATCCTCTCTTTCTCATCTCCTTTGTTTCCTCGATGCTTAGACCATCGATTGTAGTTTTGATCAGCCTGGGATATACTGGCTCATGAGGTCTCCACATCATCAATGGAATCACAGGTCTTGTCTTGGGATTATAGTTCCTGCCTCTATACAGTACAAGTGTACCACAATGTCTAAAAATGATTTGTCCAGATGTTTTATCCTGTCAGAATGTAAAACTTATAAGAAACCTCTCTTCTGACATAATAGTATCAAGAACAAAACCAACGACATGGGGCACAGCAAACTAGACTGCAGGGTAGTCATTGATGGAAAAATCACAAGCTATAAAAATCGAAAGTAATGAAGAAGAAAAATGTTGTCCATGGACAGACGACTAGAACTGGATAAATAATGTCGTTAGATTCTAGGGAAACACGATACCTCAAGCTGGGCGCACACATTTTTCATATCAACAGTAGGGACGCCAAGGCACCTAATCCTGACTGCTTCAGCATTTTTCCAATGGTTATGAATATCATTCAGCATGTTGTGCGTTAAACCATCTCTCCCTACAGTGTAAACCAAAGCACAAGACAAACAAGTAATAACAAATAAAAAATTATAAAAAAAAAAAAAA
>CM041025.1:121133-142505 GCA_022984855.1 Dimocarpus longan
TCTTTGGGCCCCAAAACTTAAAACCTTCTAAACGTACGAAAATACCAAATGCCTATAGCCACTTCCCAAAACTACATGGATTTAGAAAATCAAAATCTGTTTGTTAATATTCTTTTGTAAAATATTTGAAACAATGTTAGGGTTAATTAAGTATTTTGAGGGATTTAACTATTATATTGTATCTATATATATGTAAGGAGGGATAAATTATCTCCTAATTTCTAATTTGTTTATATTTCTAAACTTTTGATTATTGTAAGCTCATGAATTAAAATCAAATTATTGATAAATTATCCTGTAATTATACGAAGCCTGTGTAGTAGCAGCATGACCTATCTTTGAGAGGTGATCAGCATTGAAGACTGAAGTCGTGTTGTTTGTTTTGTCTATTTGGGTAGGCATTTAGGTCCTGCTGATGTTTTACTTAGAATTTCCAAATAATTTTAGATATTTAGGTAGTTAACATGTTGTTTATTATTATTATTTTTTTAATATACTATTTACAATGACACAAATTTAGAATATTATCAAACTGAATTAATATTTTATGTTATTAAATTATATTGGACGGTGATAGTATTTTGTTCATTGGACTATGCCTCTATGTTAATATGAAGAATCATCATGCATTTATGTGTTCGTTAATTGAATTTAATTGACTTAATTTTTTCTTTTCCTTTGAATAACTAATTCTTTCTTCATTAATAGCAAATTCATTGATTTTATTAATTAAAATATATTAATTTATGAATGGTTCAAGTATTAGTATTGCTCAGTATAAATGAACCTTCTCATGATTAGTGTTCAGTGTTCACATATATGGAGTGAGTTTTCATACGCTGGAACCAATTTTGGACCATTAACTCCACGCCAGGTGATAGTATAACAAGATTAAAGTTTACATTAAGCGACAGAAAGTTATGCATCTAAATGCATTAAAGCAATAAGTTGTTAATACCACTATCAAATGTGACTTGATAGTAAAAAATACCCATTTAATGAACAAATAATTTTCCAAGTTAGATTAATCTACAGCCTACTCCAGCTTAAAATACAATTAAAGTCTGTTGAATAATATCGTCATAAGTCATGATGACTCTTCACATCTTTAAGAGTGTTGAAAACTTGCGACATCCATCTCTCTCTTCAGCATGCACCTGGTGTGTGTATATATGTCTAATTGAAGGTGAAAACAGGCAGATAAAATTCAGACGATCAGTCACTAAAAAGTAGAAACCATGTCTACAAAAGTGAAAAAAGGAAGCTCGACAGACTGAGCAATTTGTCACATCCAATAATTTATCATATTCTATCCTCGATGAACACCAAAGATGCAGTTCAGACTTGTGTCTTGTCCAAGAAATGGAGGCATCACTGGAGTCATATTCATAGTCTCAACGTCAACTTCAAATCCTTCTCTGAAAGGGTTGCTTTTGGAAAATTTGTCCTTCATATCTTGCATCATCGGCGGCCCTTTAAACTTCATAGGCCCAGTTTTCATTGCGGAAAATCAAGATCAAGAAAGCCTCCGCCCTACATTAAAAAATTCTTCCAGTACGCTGCATCATTTGGTGTTAAAGAGCTTGAAACTGATCTTGATGATATTCCTCTCTTCTTTCACGGGTGCCTAACTTTGGAGATTCTCAACGTACAGGATAGAAATCGTTATCGATTTTATCAGTAAAGAATGGGATATCAATGAAATTAACTCCTTTGGTTTTGCATCATTATCAACTTTAGAAGTTCCTTCACTCATCCTACAAGATGAAGATAACAATCAAGATATCTTCTCAAATTATTTGAATCTGAAGAACCTGAAATTAGAAAGATGTTATATACCGGCATCGGAGAACTTTATCTTAGTTTCCTCAAGTTTGCTTTATTTGAAAAATATTCTTTCTCTCGCATAGCAACTCCAATCCGAAAGACAAAAAGATTGTAATATCTGCCCCGAGGTTGGAAGGTTTTGACTTGAATGTGAGCAACAATGTACATCTAGGGATCTATAAATGTCCAGTTCTCAGAATGATAAATCTTCGAATCCACCTGGCGATTGCTTGGACAATTGATTGGAAGCGAGAATATTTTCTCTATCTGACAAGCATGACTGGACAGTGTTACCATGATAAACCAGTTAAACTATCTTTCAATTTTTCTAAGGTAATAGTCAATGGTACCAGTGCCTTACATGTTGGATTTTGTATACTTGTTAGAGGAATTGTTTTATGTTGTATCACAGTTACTCAACATGTTTGATTTTGTTGTTGTATAACATTTCGGGGTCAACTTTTATTGTATAATATTGCAGCCAATACAGGAACTACAGTTACAGAGACGTACGGACGTGGTATCTACAATTTTCCAATTTGATCACTACCTTTTTAATTGTAATAATTTCGGAGGTCGTGCTACGATAAAAACCTGTGATTATAAGTGATTGATCTGCTTTGAGGAATAATAATAACAAAATCTTGAGTGTAATATATTTCTATTTTCATGAAGATATATGTGGTTAATTAAAGTTCTATTTAACTGATTTGGCATTTTATGATGCGTTTCTTGTATTAGGTTGAGGGAAAGCGTTCATGGTTTTATGACGGAGAGATGGTTTAAAAGCTTATGAAGTAGAATTTGTTGCTTGTTTAGGTGAAACAAATTGCATTGTAACTACACAATTGTGATACATATGTTTGACAAAAGACATGCTTCTACATTTATATATATATATATATATATATATATATGGTTCATGAGATCCTTCATATGTATGTGGAGGATAAAAATTCTATATGATTTAAAAAAAAAAAAAAATCATGACCATGTTGACAATTAATCTACACCTACCAAAATGGTGAATAAAGTAATGGACTGAAGTAATACGATTTAGGGTTTGCTAAAGAAAGTATTTTACAGGACCAGTTTTTGACCAAACATTCTTAAATTTTTCTCCTTCGGTTAAAACTACCCTTCATGGTTTCCAACAGTGGTCCAGCGGGTTTTTACAATTTAGTATGGTAAATTACGATTTATTCTAGTCAAAATTTGTATCCACCCTTGTACGTGTGATATATCAATTTGGTTCTTTTTTATTATTTTGATCTGGTAAAAAAAAAAAAAAATTCTTATTCAAACATTATAGAATAAATCAATACTAAATTTATAACCAAGAATGATTTTATCTAAGTAGCCCAATAAGTCACTGAACTACGACTTATGAGCAAAGATATGTGTCACAACCAAAACTCTCCATGACACACCCAAACTCTTTATGCGGCACATTAACATTGAAGACGTTAGAGTGAAGCCTATTCCCTAATGAGTAGTTGAAAATGTTGCTCCAAACAATTATTCAATTGGTGAAGAGATAAAAGATGTAATCTAGCAAAATCATCAACGAGAACCCTAACTCTAAGAAAATGAATACTGGATGAAGTTAGACCTTCCCACATTCAACAAATATGTGGGCATAGAAATTTTTTTTATTGGACATTAAAGGTTGAACGTTTCTTTAAGCACACGAGAATCACAAAGAATAAGAGGGTCAAGCTAGTTGCCTATAAAATAAAAGAAGGTGCCTTGGTGGGAACAATTATGGCTTGACAATATCAACTTATATATATATATATTCACTAAAAAATTGCTTGAACAAATGCATGGTAGAAGACTAATGAACTAACTTCTTTCCATCAACAATATTAACATCCATGATTTCTTAAAATGCAGATCAACAAGAAGTTTATGTAAATTTGTTTTGAGGACATGAATATAACATTTTTATACGTGTCTAGTTTATATGTTTCCAAACAAAGAAAATGAAATTTTCTAAACATAGCAAGCATGCAGCAACCAACATATATCATCTCAAGCCAAATCATAGAAATTGAAACTTGTTCAAGCATAAACTTCTTCAACCATAAACTTGCCAGACAACAATCAATCTAGTTCTGTTGTTCTAGGTAGACTTATTTTAACACACACTATCATCTTGATCATCATAAAATGTTATTGAAATGCATTCAAATATTATTGTCATTGTGACCAAGCTAAGACAGCAGGAAATCAATATCATCAGTACTGAAGTCTCCATGATCAATGCTCAACTGATCATAAAACATCAATGGTTGCTGTGGTTCAAAAGGAAGAGACACAGCACCTCGGCCTTGCTTGTTTTGAGCTTGATTCAGAAATGTTTGAGGGTTCTGAAAGCTAGGCTGACCACCAAAGTTGTTTGGGCCGGAAAAAGGCTGCTGGAAGCCAACTCCACATGGTTGTAGCTTAAATTGGTTCTGAGGAGGAACTTGGAGGTTTTGAGGGTACTGTTGAGGTGTTGTCATTGGTAGTGGTGCGCTGTTGTTCAGTAGAGAATTGGTTCCTGCTCCTCCATTTGGTACAATTGGTCCAAGCTGATGGTGGTGAAGGGCTGGCATTGGTAGTGGTGCATTGTTGTTTCCATTAGGGCATTGGAGGTTTTGAGGCTTGTAAGTGCCTAGCATTGGTGATGGTGCGTTGTTGTTCAGTACTAGAGGATTAGCTCCTGCTCCATCATTTGGTAGAATTGGTCCAGGGTGCAATTTTGCCTTCTCGATATCACTTATTACTTCTTCAATTTGAGCTGCCAAAAAAAGAAAAATAGAACACAATTTATATGTTCAATCAACAACACACATTGTACCAAATAGTATAATGAGAATTCTTATAAGAATAACAAAATGTTCAATGGGACGAAATACAACGGTAGATTTTTTTATAAAATAATTATAAATAATGTGAACATATTCCATTGAAGCTTTTATCATATCTAATAAATGATTAAATGACACATAATAAGTACTTGGTAGAACGACATACTATATTTATAGCTTAACTGCTGATAACTAAAAAGTTTATGACTATATGGGAGTGTATATTCAAATCTTTTTCATTGATCATGCCAACAGGACCATGAACGATGGTTTTCATAGAAAATTTGTATACAAAAGTACTTTATCAAGTATATCAGCAGAAACCTAATAAAAGATTGGCATCAACAATACATATTACAATTAGTTTGACATTCAAGTTGACTAAATGAGAAACAAGAGACAAATCAAAACAAAATTAAAAGGGAAATATCAAGATGTTCATGTAGCAAAAGAGTCAGAATTGAAATTATTCCTTACAGTCGAGCAAGCTTATCTGTTGAGCAGCCATGTCTATTTGCTCCCTCAAATATATGTTTTCAGCAACCAAGTGTTTGTTATCTTCCTGCTTGTTCATTAGCCAAAAGAAAGACGTCAATTATAGAGTACAGATAGAATTCATGTTAAAAAGCATAACACTAATGTTGTCAAGAGCACATCTTTATTGAAACTTTTCTGATACGGATGCATGCAACTTTTCTTTATATGGATGCTAATCTAAAAGATCCGTGTTTTATTTATATAAATTAGTGTAGACATTTGAATATGAGAATTCTAGTATAAACTCATTACTTAGTACTTACTAAGTTGTCGTGCAAAGGATCATATAAATGTGAATAATTTACCTTCTTCTTGGACAATACAGTATTCCTTTGAGTTAGTGTAGAACGCAACTCTTGCCACTGCTGTTCAAGATTGTTTACTTCCAACTTCTTCTTTGCTTTTGATCTGACAGCTGCCGACCGATTTGTCAAGATTCTAGTTGCAAATTCAGTGGAGGATTAACATAATTAGTAGGGAAATCACTACAATGTCAAATTAATTGGTCAAGTGGAATCGTGAAATATATGATATAATTATTGAAGTTCTGGTCTTGACTTCTTTAGAAATATAACGATCCCACAATAAAACTGGTTAGTATCTACATAAATTTTGTCATGGTTAGATGATAATACAACTCATATATGTTCAATCTCAAGAGCTCTTATATAATTGTAATTATAAAGATCTTATAACTAAGGTACGTAGCTAATATGCCCATAAAGTTCATTTGTAAATTATGTGATAACACAATTCAAATATATGTTGCATATTATTCAATCTCTAGAACTTCTATAAAATTATAAGATCTCACGTCTAAGTTAGCTGATATGCATACAATAGGTTTTTATAATTATATAATAATATGATCCAAATATAATTCAATATCTAGATCTCTTATACTTAAATAATTATAAAGATTTCACAACTGAAATATCTTACATTTGTATCGTATGCTAAATCACATATTAAATGAACATCAACATATTTTACATATTTTTGCAATGAGATGTGATCAATAAATCTAAACTTTGATCTTATACGGTACTAAATCACACATTTTATGAACATAACATCTTTGATAGGATTGATAAATCTATATAATATTTTCAAAAATAAATAATAATAATCTATATATTAGTGCTGACTTATACTAAATTATACATTAAATGAACATGATATCTATTATATTATTTTCAAGATAAGATCGATAAATCTAAACCTTAATCCTAAGTAGTATACTAAATCACACATTAAATGAACATGGTATCTTTTATAGTATTTTTGAGATAAGATCGATAAATCTAAACCTTAATCCTAAATAGTATATTAAATCACACATTAAATGAATATGATATTTCTTATATGAGACGGTTACTAAATCTAAACCGAAGTCCTAAGTTATCATTAATTTTCAAGCATGAAGGGTCCTTTAAGTACTTCAAATCAAATGTTTCATGACTGTTTTGTTGCAGGTTTCATAGTTATGTTACAATGAAATGAACTTTTCAAACAAAATTAAGTTTACGGTATATAGATGAGCGACTGTGACTATAATTGAATCAAATATCAATACCTAAATACATATATACAACTATATAAGTATATTAACTGATAGTCCCTAAAATGAAATCAACATCTATATTGATAATCATACAACATTACACACATCAACAAGTATAGAACAAATTAATTCTAGTTAACACTAAGAAGAAACTGTTTCAAATTGATTTTTAGATCTAATAATTCTATTTGTGATATAACCAACGATTATAACACCAAACACATTAAAGAAACTTCAATAATGCAATCAGCCATACACTATATTAAACTGAAAATCCAGTATTCAATAAGAATATAGATTTCAAAGAAACAAAGATGTTAAAATCATTGCCAATAGCTCAACAAATACACCATGGAAATAAATCACCATAAATTAAATATTATATTGGTTTAAAAAATTGTACCTCCTGGCCCGCTTGGGTTCAAATGAGGCTATCCTTGCGAGCTCCTCACCATTCATGATTTTTCTGCCTGGCCGTGGTGCCTGTTGAGAAGATGGAACAGTGAAGTTTGTACTGATCATGTTATTACCAGCTTCAAGAGAAACCGGAGGGAAGAGTCCTGGAGACTTTGATGATTGTGTTGCCATGAAATTATCTTGCTGCGTATCAAAAGAATTCAATATATCATTAGCATCAACAGAAACTGGAGGGAAGACTAGTCCTGGAGACTCTGATGATTTTGTTGCCGTGACTTTTTCTTGCTGTATATCAAGAGAATTCAAGATATTATTAGCTTCAAAAGAAGCCATAGGCAAGAGTCCCTGAGACTCTGATGCTTTTGTTGCCACGGAGCCCATAGTGCCATCCCCAAGTGAAGCTTCATTGGTAGAACCCGAACCTGAGTGATCAAAACCTGAACCATCAACGTCCAGATCAATTATACATACACACACACACACATAGATATATATATACACATATATATATGTGTGTGTGTGTGTGAAACTTTTTCATAGACTATTGCTAGCTAGGGTTACCTGATCCTAGGTATAAAAGACCATAATCGAATGAAGAGTTGGAATCATTTAAAAGGGAAAAGACATCTTCTTCTTCCAGGAAAGGTGATTTGTCCTTATCCATATCTGCAAATCCCCAAAACCATAATCAAAATTTAAAAAAACAAAAAAAAAAAAACTTTCAAACCTTATAAGATCAAGATGACTAATTAGTCAAATAAATGACAATATATTTCTAACAAATATATGTGTGTATATAATCTTTCAATTCAATATTAATATCAGCTAATAGATCACATTGACAAAATCAGACATATTATTTTTTGAAAAAAAAAATCAAGATCATCTTTAGAAATGAAGAAAAACCCTTGATTTACAATCAATAACTTACAGCACTAGTGCCTCTATATATTACTTGAAGAAATTTATAATAACTTACAGTTGAGTTGGATCTTCACTACAAAGAGAAATAAAAATCTGAAAACAACTGAGAATGAGAGTCTGACTATTACTTGTACAAATACATATTCTCTTGCAAATTTGATACTTTAGCAGCTAGGGGGCTTTTAAGTTTGGACAGGTTATAAATGTGACAGACAAAACTGATGTGGAATAATTTATGAGGAAATTGTTTTTATCTGTCACCAATCAGGGACTCAGAGAGTGGGACCCAGAGACAGTGGGACTCAAATCTGTGGTCTGATTTGGGATTTGATGTGTGATTTGTACTACAGTCAATGGTTAAATACTTCATTGGTCAAATGAGTTTCAGTGGTCTGTGTCTACGTGGCATCAAAAAGCCAATTCAAGTACTTGTAAAATGATTTGGGTAGTTGAGCGAGAGGATGCTAATTAAGGGGATTTTTATTTAATAATTTATTGTTATACATGGCATCCCACCTGGTTTAGAGTCAACCACGTAGATTCTAGCCAAAAATTAGAGTAAATTATTGATTAAAGGTGTAGTTCCAGTTAAATTATAACACAATGCTAAATTGTTCAAATTATTTATTAATTTATAAAGTGATATATATTGTGATTGGAAGTCTTACATCGCTCTCGAACGGCTATTAGATACGTTTAAATGAAGCTATAAGTCTTCACCCATCAATATGTGTTTTTGAGCTTGAAGTCCTGAAAGTAAAACCATGAAATCATTGGACCAAAGTAAACAATATATTTATGGGTCATTTATAACACATTATCATAGCATAATTGCAATGTCGGGCGGGTGGGGCGGGGGGTGTGGGTGGCGATGTGTTGTGATTAGAAGTCTCATATCACTCCCGAACGGCTGCTAAATACAATTTAAATTGGGCTATAAGTCTTCATCCAACAATACGCATTTTGAGCCTAAAGTCCCAAAAACAAAATCGTGAGGCCGTTAAGCCAAAATGGATAATATGTTGATAGGCCATTTACAATATATTATTAGTATGATCGCAATGGAGGGATGTGTTATGACTAGAAGTCACACATCGCTTTTGGATGCGGTTTAAATAGGGCTATAAACCTTCACTCATCAATACGTATTTTGGACTTGAAATCTCGAAAGTAAAACTGTGAGGCCATTGGATCAAAACCGATAATATGTTGATAGATCATTTGTAACAATATATTTAATATAAAGAATAAGAATAAAATATCATTAATATATATATTTATTTATCAATTATCATATCATCAATTGTTATCATTTCTTGGTTAAAAAAAAAAAAATGTTATATCATTTACTGGGATACAAATGATGAGATATCTAACATTACTAATTATTTTGTATCCTATAAAAGTTTGGACGAAGCCAGTGCACTACATGATATGAGACTATATGTTGTGACTCGGAGGAGGAATTTTAAATTCAAAACCTCAATTTTACGACGAAGAGATGAGATTACTAACTATTTTATGTCCATGACCAGTATCTATAGATTATGATGTGTTTATCTAATCACATATTGCGTATATGTCACACGTAACAGATTATGAATAAATATTATATATATATTTAAAACTCTCATTAATATTTCAATAGTAATTAACAAATTAGAGAAGAACTAACAATCTATATATATACACACCTTCATTGATGTACTAAAATATATAAAACCAGTAATCCAATGTTAACACTACTTCAATTAAATACCCTAAAGGAAATATAAATGCAAAATAAATTGATCATGAACTAGCAAGAATAATCATTAATATGTAGAACACGCGCAAAAATAGAAATGAAATTACACGAAGTCAATAATAATAATAATAATATACAAACTAGAACATAAAACGACAAAAACTCTAAAAGTAATGGTCGAATTTGACTTTCAAAATTGTACCAGAACAATAATGTTCTACATCTTACGAATCATACAATAAATCACTAGAAGCTATGAATTCTCATAAAGAGTTATGGCAACAACAACTGCATTGTTGTTTAGCTGTTTCTACACTAATCTTCTCATATATAAACAAAAGAGTTTTATGAGGTTTGATTAGTTCCTCAGTGTACAGAATCACAGGAAACAAGATTTTGTTTTTGAGTATAATGGCCGTGTTATTTGAGATTATGGAATAACATATATACATATATATATATTCAATATTTCAATTACATCTTGATGAATATAGATGTAGTCCTTGCCCACTTGATTGAGGCCTTGTTTACCAGTGCTCAATTTCTTATATATATTCAATAAAGTTATTGTCATTTTTCTCCTTGACGTTTAAAGAATCGTCATTCTCCCTCTTAATGTTTGAGGAAACATCAAAATACCTCTTACTGTTACATTGATGTTAAAAAAAATGGCGTTCTAATACCATTATTCTTTTAAAAAATAAATTTAACCTTCACTTAGATTTTAATATTATTTTACTTAATTCAATATTGATGCAAGTAAAGGTTAAATTTGTCTTTTAATGGCTAATGGTATCAAAACATCACTTTTTAACATCAACATAACAATAGGGAGTATTTTGATGTTTTCTCAAATATCAAGGGAAAAAATGACGAATCCTCAAACGTCAAGGAGAAAAATAATAATAACTCTATTCAGTATTTCAATTACATCTCTATAAATATAGATGTAGCCCTTGCCCGCTTGATTGAGGCCTTCTTTGCCGTGCTTAGCTTTTTTGAGAATGATTATGGCAAAATCAAGTATATTTAGTGGTTTTTATCCTTCTTTTCTTCGATATTATTTTCGGTCCCCCCAACTCCTATCATGTATTGTACAGATGTGTAACACTTTTTTGTTTATTTTGCCTTTTCAGTTTCTTCAGAAAAATTGTCAAAGCTTTTTGGTGTCTTTGTGGCATGAATAACTAATGGAATATAATTGTGTTGTGCAAATAGTTGTGGTATACATGTAAATAGTGTTGTGCCATATGTTGGTAGTTCCAAGAAAATAATTGTGATATACATGTATTGATAGGAGACATAGGGAAAAAAACATAGAGTAATATAGAGCAATCACAGCTTACCAAGGTAATTTGACATTCATTTGCCTCTGCATCCATATCATTATATTTCTTCGTATCTCCAAAAGATTGAATTGTTGAAAATTAATGTGAAAGGACACATACCCTATATACATCAACAATCATCAAATTAATCTATATCTATTCCCTATATATTTCCACAACCTCATCCATCAAATCTACATCTATCGAACTATGGAGCAGCAATTCTTCTGACCGTATCTTTGTTCGGATTGTACTTCCAACCCGACACAATGACATTACGTTTTTCTATATGAAAATATATAATAAATAACTTATAAATATTACATCCTCTAGATTCTAATAAATGACTTGAAGAAACAAATAATTCAAGTCTCAACTTCAACCAGTAGTTCGATATTTATTACTTATACATCTTATCAATATACAACATATAGTTAGTAAAGAAGGATATAAAGAAAATGGACAAATACAAAAATAGCACATTAAATTAATGATTTAATATTTATATCATTTTTAAAAAAATATAACAATTAAGTCTTAATCATGTGTAAAAATACTAAAATATCATTACTATTAATGTAACAATTAAGTCATTTTTTAAAAAAAATGTAGCATTCTCATCAATTTTATCAAAGGTATTTGTGTAAAAAAAAATAAGACTTGAGACCTAATTGTTAACTTTATTAAAATAGGATAATATTATCAATACAATATTTAAAAGTGTCATCTAGTGACATTTTCTCTAAAGAAAATTGTAAACCTAAGAGAGGATCGTTACGTTTTCAAGGTCTGCCAGAGCCAAAATCACATAATCATCATGACATTCAAGCCTAGCAAATGACCCAAATCCCCAATTTGAATCTATCCTTACATAAGCCATCTCCGATGTGGTAATAGTTCATTTTGGTAATAGAATAGTGGATTTCCACTGAATAACCCAAATGACATATTAACGTATAACAGAACTATTTGAGAGCATAACTAATTTGACTTGTTTTTTTATCTTGATTATATAGATGATGTATATGTAGTCACGCTAAAACATATATTACTTGAACAAATGCATGGTGGAAGATTAATCAACTGAATTCTTCCCATCAATTTAATTAACATTTACAATTTCCAAAAATGTGGATTAACAGGGAAGTTTATATAAAGTTGTTTTGAAACACGTGAGTATACATGAATATGTGAAGTGGACAATCTCGGACAAAGAAAATGAAAATTTTCAACCTGTAGGAAGCATGCAACAAGCAATAACATGTACCAACATACGTAATAGGTAAATTGATCAAAGCAGAAATACTAGTCATTAATATAGAAATCTGAATATCTGAGATCTGAAATTGAAACTTATTCAAACACATAAACTTGCCAGACTAACAATCAATCTGGTTCTGTTGAATTACCTCGACTGATTCAAAGGTGACAATAACATAAACTAAAATACTTGATCCTCATAAAATGTTGTTTGAATGCATTCAAATATTTTTTCCATTCTGACCAACCGAAAGAGGTAGGAAATCAATATTTTCATTGCTAAAGTCCCCATCAATGCTCAGCTGCTCATAACACATCATGAGTTGTCCTTGTGGTGCAGAAGGAAGAGGCACAGTGCCCTCGCCCTGCTTGTTTTGAGCTTGATTCAGACATGTTTGTGGATTCCGAACGTAGCTGTTTGGACAGCAATAGGGCCGCTGGAAACTGCCTCCATGTGGCTGTCGCGGAAAATGGTTCTGATGAGGACATTGGAGGTTCTGAGGCTTTTGAGTGGCTAGCATTAGAAGTGGTGTGTTGTTGTTCTGATCAGGAGGTTGGAGGTCTTGAGGCTGTTTAGTGGCTAGCATCAGTGGTGGTGAGCTGTTGTTCTGATGAGGAAATTGAACGGTTAGAAGCTGTTGAGCGTCTAGCATTGGTGGTGGTGCGTTTTTATTCAGTAGAGGAGTGGTTCCTGCTCCACCATTTGGTGCAATTGGTTCAAGCCGGGCTTTGATTCTCTGGATATCGTTTTTCATTTCATCGATAAGAGCTGCCAAAAAAACCATTAGAATACAATTTGAACATTCAGTCAACACTTATTGTACTGAATAATATGATGAGAATGTTTATACGAATAACAAAACATACAATGGGACGGATCACAATTATTGATAGTATTTCAAAAACATATGTAAATGACTTGAACAGGTCCCGTTGAAACTTTTATCATATAAAACAAACAAATGATACAGAATAAGTATCTAGCAGAATGACATTCCATATACAACTACATGGGAGTTTATATTAAAATGTCTTTCATAATTATACGAACTGGACCATGATTGACATTTTTTCATGGAAGATTTGTATGCTAAAGTGTTTTATCAGTTAAAACCTAATAAAAGCTTTGGCATCAACAAACATATTGCAATGAAAAAAATATGGATAGACACATAGTTCATTTTTATTGACTAAATGAGAAAGAAGTGACTAATTAAAGCAAAATTAAAAGGAAAACACAAACATGTTTATGTAGCAAAAGGGTGAGAATTGAATTATTCCTTACAGTCTTGTAAGTGAATCTCTTGAAGAACCATGCTTGTTCGTTCTTTCAAAAGTATGTTTTCGGCAGTCAAGTTACTGTGTTCTGCCTGCTTGTTCATTAGCCAAAAGAAGAATGTCAATACAGAGTACAGATACAATTCCTGCTCAAATTAAAAACATCAAAATTTATGTTGTGAACTGCATATCTTTATCGAAACTGAGGCAGAAATAAAGCTCTTCTCTAATACGGATATATTCAATTCTTCTTTAACCAAATTTAGACTCTATTCGTGTTGTCGCGCAAGGATCATATAAATGTGAATAATATTACCTGCTTCTTGGACATTTCAAATTCCATTTGAGTTAGTTTAGAGTGCAAGTCATGCCACTGGTGTTCAAGCATGTTTACTTCCAACTTCTTCTTCTCCTTTGCTCTCACAGCTGACAACCGATTTGTCATGATTCTAGTTGCAAATTCAATGGATGATTAATATAATTAGTGGGGAGATAACAACAAAGAAATTGAACTAAAAGCTCAATATTAAACAAAGATGTTAAAATCATTGCAGATAACTCAAGAAATACATGAAAAAGAATCACAATAATTAAATATCATAGTTTTTGTAGAAAAAAATTGTACCTCTTGGCCCGCTTTGGGTTATGTAGGGCTAGGCCTGCAAGCTCCTCTGGACTCATGACTTTCCTGATCTCAACAACTGGCGGTGGCTTATCACCTCCAGTGGCAGCTTCCTTGAGTGGCAGTGGTGCTTTTGGCTGCAAAATTGACAGTTCCTGTTGAGAAAATGGCACTGTGATGTCTGTGATGTGTCCTGGAGACTCTGATGATGTTGTAGCCAAGCAATTATCTTGCTGCTTGTCAAGCCAATTCGTGATATTATTATCAGCTTCATGAGAAACCGGAGGGAATTGTCCGGGAGACTCTGATGATTTTGTTGCCTCTGGCTGCATATCAAGCGAATTCAGGACATTTAGGCTCTCCATTTTCAAATGAAAATCCTTTTCCACTTCCATGCCATCCCAAAGTGAAGCTTCATTGGTTGAACCTGAACTATCAAACTCCAGATCAACAATAGATATATATATATACATAAAGGATTTGCTTGAAACTTTGCATTGACAATAGCTAGCTAGGTTTACCTGAACGTTTGTAGAAATTACCGTCGAATAAGTTAGGATCATTGAACTGATAACGATCATAAAATGATAAAATACGATGCATATTTGCAAGTCTCCTGAATTGATATCAATATTTTTAAAGGATATTAAAAAAATAATAATTAGATCATATTTTATTCAATCAAAATAACTAACATAGTTTAAACAAATGACAACACATTAATGTATCTAACCAAAATATATACATAATTTTTAGAGTTTTGAATTAACATCAAAGAATAGATAGATTGATGAGAATAAGGGATATATCATATAATAAAAATAAATAAATAAATAAAAAGCAGCTTTACAAATGATAAAACAAAAACCTATTCACGATCAATAGTCTAATCTTCAAGGGCTTCTATGCGTTACGTGAAGAGATTTATAATAACTTACGGTTGGAGTTGGCTTTTCACTACAAGAAGAAATAAAAATCTGAAAACAACTGAGAATGAGATTACGATAAGGAAGCCCAGATTCTATACAAATGTATATTCTCTTGGGAGTTTGTCAACTGAGCAACTAGGAGGCTTTTAAATTGGATAAGTGAATTTGACAGAAGACAATGATGTGGAAGATTTTATATGGAAATTTTTTTTTTGCTGCTTTTTATCTGTAAACTATCAGGGGCTTTGAAACTGGGGGAGTGGGACCCGTAAAGCGTGGAACTGATCTGGACTCTGGTATGGTTCTGATTTTGAATCGCGGTTTGTATTACAGTCAATTGGTTGATTTTTGACTTGATTGGTCAAATGAGTTTCAAGTGTCTGTGTCTACGTGGCTTCTAAAAGCTGATTCAGTGTAAAAAGACTTTGGCAATTGGGTGAGAAAGTTCTAATTAAGTGGATTTTTATTTATTGATTTATTGTTATATAAGCATTGCTGCACTATCTAATTTTATTGTGTAAATCATGTAACAAATTAAACAATACAATATTTCATAATTAATATATTTTTTATCACATCATTTAAATAATAAATTTAGAGAAATTTTAAAAAGTATTAAATTATTTATTTTTTATATATGGCATCCCATCTGGTGTAGAATCAGCCATGCATATTTAAGCCCAAAATTAGAGTTAATTATTGATTAGAGGGATATTTGCAATTTAATTATAGAAATAATGCTAAGCTGTCCAAAATTATTCTTTAAATGATATACCATCCATTTGAGTTGAAATTACCATTCAAATTATAAGATAATCTGGTGAATAATGTGTTTATTATAAAAGTAATGCTAGGTTTCTAACAGATTTTATTGAAATAATATGGTATATAAGTTATCAACATCGTGTCTTTTCATGTTTTACATAGAGTTGACAATTCATACATATTATTTGCACAAATTTAAATAAAATTTTGGCAAATGCAACATTAAGTTTCCAAAAAAATTGTTTAGATGATTTGGTATATAAGTTGGCAACACCATATCATTATATAATCTACTTGATTGTGGCAACTCATATATTATATTATTGTGATATAAATTTGGATAAAACTTTTAAATAATTTAACATTACTTTTTTTTTTTTTGAATATTTTGAGATTGATCATTAGTACCACATATGGCATATAAATTAGAAACACCATATCATTTCATAGTTTACTTAATGGTGACAACTCAAATATTATATTACTTTGATATAAATATGAATAAAATTTTAGACAATCTAGTATTATTTTTTTTTTTTTAACACATGGAGATCGATTACTAATTATACACATGACATATAAGTCGGTAACACCATATCATTTTATAACTTTTTTGATGGTGCCAACTCATATGTTATATTATTTTTACATAAATTAGGATATAAAATTTTTAAATAACCTAGCATTACTTAAAAAAAAAACAAAAAACCTTTTAGGTTGAGATTATACATATGACATGTAAGTTAACAACAACATATTTTTTAATACTTTACTTCATGGCGGCAATTTATATATTATATTATTTTAACATAAATTTGGATAAAATTTTTAGACAACCTAACATTCACTAGTAGCCTATATGGCATATAAGTTGGCTACACTATATCATTTCATAATTTACTTAATGATGGTAACTTATATGTTATATTTTTTTTATATAAATTTGGATAAAATTGTTAGACAACCTAACTTTTTTTTTTTTTTTTCATTTTTAACACTAATACTGTACGGATTAAAGAATTTCGGATGACTAAATAGAGACTCATAACTACACCTTGTGTTTTAATGAAATAAGAGTGATCACTTCTACTAAGAATGGTGTATACCTAACATTACTTTTATTATAATTTATTTATCTTATCATTTTATCATGATTTCGAGCCAATAATTCGGTGAATCTAGTGTTAATCTTAATCGTACATTTATATCACTCTAATGCAAAATTTTGTTAAGGTATTAATTATTTATATCACATATGTATCATACCCATGAGAAAATATTGGATCGAGCCGCACTACATGAAATAACACTGGACCAGGCCAGTGCACAACATGAAATTGACGTGTATGTTTTTATTGGATCATATGCTGAGTCTACTTGTAACTTATACTTAAAACTGTATTTTAAAAATAACTAATGAATTAGAGAAGAAAACTGAAATATATATACACACATTTATTGGTCATGTACTAAAATATATATCAACAAAAATAGGATATTAACACTAGTTCAATTGGATACTCTAAATGGAGTATAAATGCAAAATAAATCAACGATGAACTTTCCAGAGTACGTGATCTTTAATATATAGAACACTAAACAATAAAAATCAAAATAAAAAATACATAAAGCTATATCATAAAATGAGATAAATTCTATTTCCTCATCCGCATCCTTATCTCTAAAATAACAGCAATCAAAAACAAGAAAGCAATAACAACTGCGTAACCAGCTCTCCATCCACTTCCTTTTTCACCCAAATGGATTCCGTAGAAAACATTTGCTATTGTCAGTATGATCAGAATCCTCCCAATGTTGTGATGGTACCAGTTCCAGTATTTTCTCACTTTTGATTCCTTGTCTGGTCGAGCCAAAAATGCCATCACCTGTAAATATTAAAAAATTAAGATTTGTATTTAACATTATATGCATCTGATACTAAGATAAGATAGTTTGTCAGAAATTGTTAAGAGTAGACGCTACTAGCGTCTAATATCAATGGTATTATATTAGGATGTATTAATTATTTTAGTGAATGAAAATGATTATGGATAATCACAATGAATATTGTTATATTTCTTGATTGAATGAGACATTCTTCAGTGAGTTGGATGTATTATCATGCCATGTAGAGTGGTTAATTATATAAAATATTTAATAAATATGGCATACAATACTATTTACCCGAATGTATACGTTCAATTACTAGCACTAATCCCAACGGTACTAAGCAAGAGGATGTTAGTAAGTAAATACGAATATGCATGCATATATAAATATGATGAAGATCGTCAAAACTTCTGGATTGATGTTATTACTAGTCATGTGGGAGAGTGACACGTATAAACCATTCACGTCATATGACAAAATACTATTTACCCAAATGTATCGGCTCAATATATGGAAGCTTATCTCTATGTTAATAAGGTTCATATTATCTTATAGGAACCAGTAACCTTATTGGAATAAAATATAATAAATGGATTCTAATTTTATGACTTGAAAAAAAAAATTGAAGATTTAAATGATTGAGAAACAAAATTAAAAAGAAAGTTAAATTTTATCATAACTATCCATTAACTTATTCTTTCAATGTTATAGCTATACCAAGTTAATAGATGTATCATGATTAGTAAGAAAATTAGTAGAGTAATTAATTAATTACCTGAAGGCAGCCAAGCACAAGTATGGTGATCCCAAGAGATCTGTGGGTAGAGACATCAACGCCAAGCTTCTCATGCAAGACAAGACCACTGATTACTCCTGATAATCCCAGTAAAAATCCTAGTGACTGAATCAAAGTGTGACAATAGAACCAAAGTGGGTCCCATTGCTTGAAGTATCGAGCAACCATGGCTCCAATTATCATCAAAATGCCCCAACCAAGCATGTTCAAGATTCCATGGCTCTTCCTTAGTCGTGAATATGGAGTGCCTTGTGCTTGAGCTTGACCTGGTAGGTTCTCACAGATAAAAAGTCCAATTATTCCTTTGAATTTATTGGTTGAACAAAAGAGAA
Organism: Dimocarpus longan; assembly: GCA_022984855.1. Taxonomy (NCBI): domain Eukaryota; kingdom Viridiplantae; phylum Streptophyta; class Magnoliopsida; order Sapindales; family Sapindaceae; genus Dimocarpus; species Dimocarpus longan. Next base: position 140,205 of record CM041025.1, read on the forward strand.
ACTTTATTTATCTTTGACTATCAATGTTGACATCTAAAATATCCTCCTCATTAATTAAGTTTGAAAACTAAAATAAACAACGATGATTAAGATTAAGATTGATTTATAACGATCAACCAAAAATTAAATAAAACGAACTGAAATAAATAAATATAAGTATAATATGATAAAATGTGGGTCCAAAAAATAAACTCCCTTTATAGAAATGTGTATTTCTTTCTCTCTCCCTCTCTTTTTTAATTTATTGAACTAAAATTAGGTTTATGATTTAATCTATTACAATATTACTCTCACCAAAAAAGTTATAAAATTTTATATACCAATAAATTAATATCATAAACACACCCCACCTCTCCCTCACCAACAAACAAATAAACTATGGTCAAAAGATTACAATAACTAGAATATATTAAATTAATCTCTCTTGAGAATGTGCTCTAGTAGTGGTTGGCACAATTACCATCCTCTTTGACTTCACATGATCAAGTCATAAACAAACAAACAACTTTCACTCTCTAAATTAAATTAACTAATTAAATAAAACTTCATATTATACATATATAATAAAATAATTGATATTTAATTTAACGTTCAAAGTCATAAAACTGACCTGTAACGTAATTCAAGTTAGTTGTGGCCTTGTCTCGGTGCTCCGTCAACGTGAAGGCGGGCGCCGCCGGCAACACCCCGTCGGGACCGACTGAGTAGATCAACCGTGAGGATGGCTGGCTGGTGGTGTTGAGCTGGAAGATCAAGTATATACGTGAAGCTTGAGAGATCACCATAGAATTACCAACGTTCAAATTTCCCTGGTCAGGTGCAACTTGACGTGGTGTTTGTCCACCGAGAAAATACTGCTTGATCGTCCCCGTCTGCCCAGAAGATATCCACCCTACGATCGCGCTTGACCCCACCATCATGCCATTGGATGAAAACCCCATCGCCACAAATGAGTTCGATGCTGGGGCTGATAGAACGAAGCTCCATATAGTTGGTGAGGTCTGCCTGTACTGTAATATTTAAAAAACACGCAACAAATTCAGAAACTCAAGCTTCCAGAATTAATTCTCTGGAAAGGTTTCTAAGTCACGGTCAGATGAGATGACCTGAAGGTCCTGAACAATACTATTAAGCTCTGAAAAATTATATATATAAAAAAATAAAAAATAAAAGGAGGTTGTTGTGAGAGATCGTGAGGCTTACTCTGAGGATGAAATTGTGAGGAGCCCAAACGGGGGCGCAGTTGAGAGAAGAGGAGTCAAAGGGGAGATTATTGAGGTTGAGATTGGAGCTGCATGAATCTGTTTGTGAATTCACAAGTTCTGGTAACAAAGCAGAACTGAATAAAATTGTGATAAAGAAGAAAATAGGAACCGAAGATGCCTTCTCCATCTTCCTCTCTCTCTCTCTGTCTGTGCTTATAGTCAAACGAGGATTTGGTGTGGAAGAGCTTTAACAGGACAAGAAGTGGGTGGTGACGTATTTTTAAAGGGAGCAGTTGACAATGATTGATGAGTGTTTTATTGTTTTCTTTTCTTTTCCTTTTTTTTTTTGTCTTTTAATAAAAATTGAAACCGAATTCAGTCTGATCAATTTATATTAAATATTACGAAATGGTTTGACTTGTTTATAAAGGTGGTTCAAATTAATATTAACTTATGAAAAAGAATGAAATATGCTTGTATTAGGTATTACGACGATGTAATTCGAAAAAAAGAAGAAAATGGTATTATGACGATGAGTTTCGATTTCGAACAGTAGCTCACGCAACGAACAAATAGCCACTGGCACAAACAAAAAGAGAAATCTCTTTCCGACACTTTTTTTTTTTTAAGAAAAAGAACTAAGAAAGATTCAAATATTTTGATCATGGAGGTAATACAACTAATAACGGAACAATAGTTTGTGTTTTTTGTTTTTAATTTTAAAAATAATTTTATTGTTCTTTCAAGTGTAAAAGTAATGTAATTAACATGGGTTGGATGAATGAATCCAGACTGCAAAGATTGCATTTGAATACAATATAGTAATGGGTGGAGAAAATGATGATCAAGTTTTTTGTGTTAGCTTGCCGGCCTAAAAGAGAGTGCGTCATGTGGCAATGGCGACGGCGATTCCCTAATGCGTGCAAATATTCTGGACATGACAATTCACAAGAGTTTAATTAGCTCTAACCAAACATTTTTGACTTGTTCCAAATTCAAGTCTCCGTTCCTCAACATTATCACTAAAATATTGAACTTTGTTAGCAATAGGGTATATCCCAATTTCCATCTTTCTTCGAATTCTCATCCCAAACAA